>PVKE010030176.1:0-19743 GCA_004027555.1 Craseonycteris thonglongyai
GGAAACTGGGCCGGGAGTCTCCTGCATGGGGGGCATGCCCCCTCTAGCCAGGGGCCAAACTGGGGTGGGGGGGCAAGAACCAAACTGGGGGCCTCCCTCATGGAAAGCACACCCCAGTTCAGCATTCTCCTACAGGGCACTTTTTGAGGGAAGTTTCTTTTGTCTTTCACACATTTAGTGAGAACCTATGAGTTTACTACTTTTTAAACATAACCACAATGCCATTAAATGCACTTTTACACATTAATACTTTTTAATATTAGTCAGTGTTCAATTTCCCCAGTTATCTCATAAATATTTTTCTTACACTTGGTCTATTCAAATCAGGAGATCCGTCCTGAAGTAACAGTGAGGAGATGCTCTGAGACAGCAGGTTCCTAGTTGTAAAGCCATATTTGTATTCTTCTGAATCCTTAAACTTATGGCTTCAAATAAACCATGGTCTCTGACACCAGTCAGCAGTACAGCTACTCCTTCCAGTCAAGCAGGCTGTGCCATGCACTACTCCGGGAGATGCAATGGGTAAGAAGCACAGTCTCATCTCTAAAGGTCTACAATATGGCAGCCCTAAACCCAAAATCAGAAACGTCTTTTTTCAACAGAGGACCCCTATCTATCCTGGCCCATGGTTTCCAACAATGAGACCAACTGCGATGATACTTCACCATTTACTTCAAAGAACCTCAGCTGCTTCACCTACATGCTCCCAGTCATAGCCTCGTTCACTGCTTTGCATTCTAGTCCCTTTCTGGGGACTGTTCATCTTTTTTGAGCCCTATTAATGTCAATTTGGTTCTCTCTTTTTGTTTCTTTATCAATCATTACTTTGTGTTTAGAAAAAAGAAGTTGTCTCAACGTATCACTCACAAATACATCTTGATGGCAAGCCATGACAGTATATCAGAATTATCTGGGGAACGTTTTAAAAATATACATTGCTAGGCCCAATGTTTCTGAGGTTGGGAAATCTAGGCAATTCTAGAGCATAGCATTTGGGAATCAATGGTCTAAGTATTTTGACTCTCTACTCCCTTACCACTCTTTCCACACAGTAAGCTACTGCCAATGTTTTTTAAAAATGTCACCATTGACCATGAAGTTGACAAATCCAAAAACCTCTTCTCAATCCTCATCCTAACACACTACACTACAGCATTGAAATGAGGAAGCCATCTTCTCATTCTTGAAACTGCCCTCACATGCCAATAATTTTTCTTGTAATCTTCTGACAGGCTCACTATTTTTGACTCACTCTTACAACAACTTTTCCACTACCTCACTTTAACAATAAAAAATATTCTCCCAATTTCTGGACTCAACCTGTGCTCTTCTATCTGAATGATTTTACCTATTCTTTTATTTATAATTTATACCACTACCTATTATCTATAGATGCTTATGTATTACAATGGCAGAACTCAGTAGTTGTGACAGAGACCATATCGTCCACAAAGCCAAAAATGTTTACTATGTAGTTTTAAAAGAAAAAGTTTGTCAACCTAAAAAATAGGGATAAAAAATACCACTTTCTAACTATTAAGAGTGAAAAACTAGAATAAAAATATTCAATTCCAAAAAACTCAAGAAAGGAGAGGTAGGTTAGAACAGATGGAACAAATGAAAAGTAAACTAAATATATCTGTAACTTATTAATCCTTTTTCCATTTAGAAAAAAAAGTGGAGCTTGCTGCTGCATTCATTTAATTTTACATAAACACAGTTTTCAATGTGAAAATAAAATATAAAAACCATATTTGGAGTTATTGCTAAACAGAATTTGTCTCTAATCCTAATGTAACAAAAATGTATATGATGCTGATGTATTTAATAATATTTTTTCGTGAGGTAAATTTCAAAGCATGGACCTTTGGGGGTAAGGTTAGTACTATAATCTGCAAGGTATCTTAGAGTAAATACTACAGCCACAAGTGCCAATGACAAGTATTCTCAGAGCCAATGGGAAAAGAGTTAAGTATAAACATTCCAGTTAAAAGACAAGCATTGTGGGATGCTGGGATAGTTCAGTGGTTGAGTGTTTGCCTTGCAATTGCGAGGTCCAGGGTTTGATTCCCTGCCCCAGGCCCATGCGGCCACATATGCTGAACTGTGGCACAACTAGTAACTGCCAGGTGGTGAAGGTTCTCGCCTGGGAGGCCCCCAGTTGAGTTCCTGCTCCAAACAGCCCCACATCCACCTGTATGGAATGAAACCATGTCACACAAGTAATGATGTACAACATCTCTCTCTCACACACACCTTCTCTCAAAAAAATAAATAAAATTCTCTTAAAAAAGAAAAAAAATACAAGGATTGTCAGACCGGATTTTTTAAATCCAACTACAGGTATATGCTATTTTCAATAGACACACATCTGTAATACGAGGATACAAAATCTGAAAGAAAAAAAGAAAGAAGATATACAATGTAAATTCTAGCCAAAAGAACGTTGGTATTATCCAAAATAACATCAAGCAAAACAGAAAAAGAAAGCTCAGTTAAATATCTCTTAGGTCCCTTTTAGCTTTTACATACTATAATTCTAGGTTTAGGCCTGAGACAAAGGTCTCTGGATATCACTGGTGATCCTGAAAAGTAGGGAACAGCAAAAGACTATAAATTAAGGAGAAAGTGATAGATTGCCAAGTAAGTACACTAGTGGGTACTGTTCAAATCTGCTATAAGAAAAGGAGAAAAGGTATGTTTATTAGAAATGTTTATTAGTTAGGGGCTTGAGATCACATCTTTATGGTTATAAATAGAACACAGAAAAGCAGAAACTGAAAACTTATGAAAAAAAGGTTTAACTGATAAGCCAAGGTTCTTTGATCAGCAAGACTAAATGAGATAAGTCAAAAGTGGAGAGGTGGCTCTCTCAGAAAGAAAAAAAAGACAGTAGTATTTCTTTATCTGAAAGAATAAGAGCTCAGAAACAGCTTTTCAGGTAAGATGTGACACAAGTTGCATGTTAGCTGATCTTCATTACTAGATAGGATACAGGAGCCCCCTTTTACTTATAAAAAGTCAATGCTAAGTAAAAGCCAAATGGGGTGCTGAAAGAAACATTTTGTAGTTATTTCAACTAAAGAAAAAGTGATGGAAGGTACAAGTTATCAGATGATACACTACTGCATAGGTATTTGGACAGCTGTCAATTTAGTCTGCACAGTGGGTAATCTATGCCTTCTTCTAGTGAGAACTTCCTCTCATCCCTTGTCATTTGACACATTTTAAATGGACCGAACACATCCCCCAACTACAGCAGAAAAGTGATATTAGTATGACTCAAGGTCCAGTTAACCAGTATTCCATTCCCCCTAGCAACAGGGGCTGCTCACTATACTGGAATGCTACAACTATTAGGAAAGAAATTATTTTTCTAAGGCTGCTAATCTAGAAAGATGTATACTAGTCCCCATCTTAAATGCAGTTTCACTTTCCGAGGTTTCAGTTACCGCTGTCCAAAACTATTAAATGGAAAAGTCCAGAAATAAACAATTCATAAGTTTTAAATTGTGCACCATTCTGAGTAACGTGATGAAATTTTACACCACCCCCCTCCATCTGGCCTAGGTTGTAAATCATCCCTTTGTGCAATGTATCCGTGCTATATAAGCTACTCAACCATGAGTTACTTAGTAGCTTGTCATAGCTCTATTATCCAGGATCACCCCAAGCAAATGATCCTCTTCCTGATATAATGTCAATAGTAGTCTAACACTATGTCACAATAACTACATCATTCACCTCACTTCATCTTATCATTGAATCATCGTCTCACATCATCACAAGAAGGGTTTGAGAGAAAGACCACATTCAAAAACTTTTATTACAGTACTTTTTATATTTTTCTATTAATTATTAGTTAATCTTTTACTATGCCTATGTTATAAACTAAACTTTATCAAAGGTATGTATGTATGGGGAAAAACAGCATGTATCGGTCTCAGTACTGTCCATAGTTTCAGGCTTCCACTGGGGATCTTGAACATATCCTCCACAGAGAAGGAAGGTCTACTATAAACTTAGAGCTGGTTGGCAGCCATCACCCTGAATGCATAAAAGAAGCCTCTCTGCAGTAAGAGGATGAACACACAGCAAAGACTTATCAACACTGTTTGGGCCACTGAACCAGGCTGTGCCTCAAATTCAACCACTGAGCTTTCTTATTAAGTCTGCCAATCAATTCCCTTTTATGCCCTGAGCCACTTTGAGTTGTGTTTCTGTTCTCTGTAATCAAAAGAATGCACTACAATAGGTAGCATTTCAGTGCAATACCCTTTGAGAATATTGATATCCTTTGTTACCCAAATTCTTGATATCCAAAAATCTCACATTCTAAATTCAGGAACCAAATATATTGAAATAAACTTTTGGATATTTCCTCATGCTACTTGCTATCCAAACTTGGGAAACCAAATGGATTCAGATAAGGTAGTAGCCCCACTTCCAACATCCAAATTCACTATCCAAACTGAAGAATTAAATAGAGTTAGATAGTGAAGGATACTTGTAATGCCAACCATGCAGAAATATAGCAAGGGATGTACAAGATGTCAAATGAAAAAAACATAAATATAAAATTGTATATAAAACTATACACATGTAAAACTGGACAAAAATATTAGGCTTTGGGGAAATCTTCAAAATTTCTTCCTATAGTTTTCACCAAAAATAGGCTTGACATACATAACACCTCATTTGAGTTAAATAATGATTCTCTGAGACAGAGAACAAACCTTTCAAATCAAAAAGTTAAGACTTAAAGAGCAAAAACCTATGAAATTTATGATAAAGATGGCATGTCAAATCAGCAGAGAAAAGGAAAATTATTCAATAATAATGTGGGGATAAATGATTGTGAAAATAAAACTATGCATATAAAAAAATCAGCACATTGTTGGCACTTATATAACAATCAGACATTGCTATATATTTTATAAAGAAAATTGGTATTACTTTTATTCTCTATCCTCAAGTAGTTATTTCAAAAGTATATGTTAACTGAGGGGGAAACAATGCGGTAGACAGTTGCTGTGGTCAGTAGGGTGTGGTTTAGGATAGGCCATCTTACGATGTTATTCACTGAACTGAGTTAGAGGAGACTAATTACAGAGGAAAACTGTGGTGAAGAAAAAAAAAAGTTAGAAAATACAGTTTCCTTTAACTTGGAATTTCAGTTTAAAAGATAAAAACAACCAAAGATTTTTAATGCAGTATTTTGCATCTGTGTGCTAATAAAGTTTAATTTTCAAAAATATATGAGAGCTGTCCAGAAAAAATCCAGCCATAAATGCCTGTATTTTTCGTATTACATGGCTGGATACTTTCAAGCCCTCAAATATTGTTGCTTTTACTTTTTTATCAAGTTCTTAAGATTATTTCCCAAGAAGGAAAAAAAAAAAACCCAGTATCCTTTCTTTTTATATTTGCTTTATCATAAGGATCTATTAATGAATGTTAGTAAGGAGAATCATACATTATTATGCAATAATAGAAGAATAGAATCAGGCAAATATATGTCATAAAAATTAAACTCTAGCTTCACTACAGAAAAAATAATCACTCAAAACAAAGGCCTCATCAGTGCATATGAAAGAGAGACCATTGCACTATCAAGGTAGTGAAAAACAATAGTAACTTGTGAAAAACAATAGTAATTTGTATACAGCTGTAAAAACATTTGTGAAAAACAACAGTAATTTATATACCGCTGTAAATTCCAGGGGGAGAGGGCTATTAAACATTTTTACTTTATTTTAGAAAAATAACTGGGAAGTGGTGTTCAAGAGCTAATTGTGATGTTTGTTCATTTTTTAATGCTTACAATGCAAAATGTTCTACAAATATAGTTCTTCCCATAATAATGTATAATCACATATTTAAACATGCGCAGGGGAAGCCGGGATGGCTCAGTGGGTTAAGCGCTCACTTTGCAGCACCAGGGACTGAGGATTGAATCCCGGCCCCAGCCCATGTGGAACCATATGCTGAACTGGGAGCTCCCCCAGTTCAGTTCTCTCTCTGTCTCTGTCTCTCTCTCTCTCTCTCTCTCTCTCTCTCTGTCAAAAATAAATAAATAAAAAAATTTTTTAAATCAATAAAATAAACATGTGCAATGTATTTAGATATTTATATTTTTTTAATTTGCAAAATATGTGTTTTAATCATGATTTATTTTTTTGAAAGTCCCCAAATACTCTCACAAACCCATTTCCTCCTCTTTCTGGGCACATAACTAGATTATATTTCCCAACCTTCTTTGCAGTTACCCCCAAGTCCTAAGGCAATGTTATGTAGGCAGGGGTGATGAATAACTCCATCAAGATGAGCCATTAAAAGCCCCTAAAAAAAGAGTCTGTCTTTACTTGTCTGCTGGGACAATTGTAGGGGATCCAGGGAAAAGCTCTAACTAAGGTCCTTAGGGATACAGAGCCACTAAATGGAAGGACCTGAGGCCCCAAATGACCACACAGAGAACACGCACCATCACCCCACCTCCATTCACCTACATTGATTGGATTGTGGTGTAAATAAGAAATAAAATTTACTGAGTAGAGTGACTGATGTTTGGGGGTTGTTTAGTTACAGCAATTAGCCTACCCTGACTAATGCATTACTGTAAAGTTTTCCCAACCCCTCCTTTGTGAAGAGTTCTGTAAGGAAAAATTCCTCCTATACTCAATCCATCAATAAGTACTGTTGGTCTGCCTTTAAAATACATCCTGAATATAACCATGTTTTGCCATTCCTATCTCTACCACTAGTTCAAGTCCACTATCATCCTCTTACCTGAATTAGTAAAAGTGTGATGGCCTTACTTCTATCATTACAGTCTAAAGTACCAGTATACAAAACAGGCTTTTCAAAGGTAAATCAGATCATACCACTCTCCTATTACACTCATAACCTTCAATGGCTCTCCATAACACAAATAAAATTGAAACTTCTTACCATGGGCTAACTTCCTTTTTTCTTGCTCCACTCCATTCACTCCACTCCAGCCTCACTGGTCTCTTATCTGTGTTTAAGCTTATTCCTGCTTCAGGACCTTTACACTTCCTTTCTGCTTGCTCCCTCTGCCTGGACCTTCTTTCATATCACTGAGGTCTCTGCTCAAATGCCAAATCCTCAAAGAGGCTTTTTCCTTTACTACCCTGTTTAAAATAACCCCTTTTTACCACTCTATTCTCCTTATACTGACTTATTTTTAATCAAAGAACTTGATGGATTACCTAGAATTATACTATTGATTTGGTTTTTTTGTTTGTCTGACTTGCCCACTAACAGGTGAAAGATTCATCTTTTTCATCAGAGGTATTCACAGCTTTTTTTTTTTACTTTTTCTACTGACTTTCTCATCTATTTTAATTATTTGACTTCCTATAAGAGCTATTTTCAACAATAATTTGATAATGTCTGGCTTTAAAAATAAGCAAGCCATCAAAGTCCTTTCCTAAGGAGATAATTATTGTTACTGATATAGTAAACATGCCTAGCAAGATACATGAACAAGTGGCTCTTAAGAAAAAAAAAGGGGGGTGGGGGGGGGAACCAGGATGGCTCACCGAGTTAAGCTCTTGCTTTGCAGCCCTAGGAACCAAGGATCAAATCCAGGCCCTGGCCCACGTGGACCCATATGCTAAACTGGAAGTGTGCTTCCCATGCAGGAGGACATCAGTTTGGTTCTTGCCCCCCAGTTCGGCCCCTGGCTCAAGGGGGCATTCCTCCCATGCAGGAGGCCCTCAGCCCAGTTCCCCACCGTACACAGCCCCTGCCCACCTGTGTGGAATGAAACCATGTCGAAAAAAACTGATGACGTACAACTCTGGAGACTGCTCTGGGCCCTCCCTCTGTCTCTTTCTCTGTCTCTCTCTGTCAAAAACAATAAAATAGGGGAAGCCAGGATGGCTCAGTGGGTTAGGCGCTCACTTTGCAGCCCCAGGGACCAAGGATCAAGTCCCACCCCGGCCTATGCGGACCCATATGCTGAACTGGGGTGCCCCCAGTTCAGTTCTCACCTGGGCAAGACCCGGCCCAGTTTCTGCCCTGTGCAGCCCCGCCAACCTATGGAATGAAACTGTGGAAGAACCAATGATGTACAACTATGGAGACTGTTCTGGGACCTCCCCTTTCTGTCTCTGACTCTGTATCTCTCTCTCTCTGTCAAAAACAATAAATAAATCTTAAAAAAAAAAAAAAAAATATATATATATATATATATATATATATATGTGTGTGTGTGTATATATATATCTTTAAAAGAAAAATAAAAGTATATCTAAATGGTCAGTAAGGTTATAAAAAAGAACTCAACACCTTTAGTATTAACAGATTATTCAAAAATATTCACTACCTACTTTCATGTCTGTTGGAGAAGTATACCTCCCTATCCCTTGAATTTGGGCTAAGCCACATGACTCAGTTTAGACAGTGAGAGGTCAGCAGACACGATGTAAACAAGGTCTTGAAATATGCTTGGCCAGGTAGGTATGCCTTCTTACACTTGTGTCACCACCATGAAAACATACCTCATACAGCCTACTTGTCCCAGTAGGAAAATGAGATAACAGAGAGCAGAACTGTCCCAACTGACCCACAAAATCATTACCAACAAATAAATACTATTGTTGTACATCACTGGTGATTTTCAGGTTGTCTGTTAAGCAGTAATGATTGATTAATACAATATCAATAGTCATCAGAGAAATGCAAATCAATGTCACAATGGGATATTAGCAAACCACCAAAATGGTTTATGTCCACTAAAAGATATGGACAAGAATGTTAAAAAAAAAAAAAAAAAAGAATGTTCATTGCCATGTCATTAATAAAAAAGCCCCCCCCAAAATGAAAATAATCAAAATGTCCATCAATAATAAAATTAATAAATGGAATACAATACAATATTAAAAAATCACACACTGCTAATGCACACATGAATCTCACAGACATAATGTTGAGTAAAAAAAAGCCAGATATAAAAAGATACATATTAAATTATTGCATTTATATGAAGTTCACAAACAGACAAAATAAATCTATGCTTATAAATTTCAGAAACATGGAGTTTCCTTGGTTCCCTTTGGGGGAGAGGAGGGTACAGAGATGGTGAACAAAAGGGATCCTTACGAAATTTTATAAGCATTGTATTATCTTGATCTGAGAGATGGATTAGCAGGTATATACATATAATTTTTAAACTGTGAACACTAAGACTTGTGTACTCTATGGTATATCTCAATAAAAAGGGAAAAACTTTAGTATAACTAATGAGATTGGGTATTTGAAGTTAAATGGTATTCCATGTAATTAATGTTGATTATCAGTCTAATATTGCAATTATTGTATATTATTCAGGCTGTCACCCAAAACTGCTTGGCAGTTCACTGGTAGACCACAAATAACATCTTGCCCAGTCCTGCCTTAAACTCAGATTTCAATCCTCCACATAAATGATTCTGAGGGGCTTTCAGAGTCATGTGAGCAATAGATCCTTTTAACAGACCACGTCTTGTCTACTTTGGGACAAGTTCCACAGACTGTAGTCTTTGTCCCTATTATATTTTTTTATCTGTCCTGCTTTTCTACCCTTGTAACAATGATTCTAATGTTCCTTTTATTAACTGTTGTTGCTTAATTCCTTCATTCCAGAGATCTTAACCAACGTACCAAAACTCTTCAATAATTAAGCATTCTGACAACAAAAAAATACCAAGAACAGATGAACAAAGTAATTTCAAATAGTCAGAAATTTTGCTTCTGTGAAGGACCACAGTAAATTGTTTAGGCTTTGTGGGTCACATAAAGTCTGTCCTATATTCAGGTGTTTGTGTGTGTGTGTGTGTGTGTCTTGTTTTACTCTTTTAAATGTTTAAAAATCTAAAGACTATTTTTAGCTCTCAGACAGTACAAAAACAGGCCACCTGCCGGATCTGGCCTGTGGGCAGCAGCTTGTCTACCTAGAGGGTTTAGGTATGCTTATTTTAGTTTATCTGTAGCACTCTGTGAAGCCTCTGAGAGGTGGTGAGAAGCTTACAGGAGGACATGAAGAAGCAAACTATGCTAACATATGAATGAAATACTCCAGGCTAAGAGAAACAGGTAGTGCATAATGTCTAAATCAGAAACAAATTTGACATGGTTGTAGAATAGAAAGGAGGTTAGTGTGGCTGAAACAAAATATTCAGAGGAAAATAGTAAAAGATAAGGTCAGAGGTAGTAAGAGAGCTGAACTGTGTAGTGCCTTGTAACCTACAAGTGCCTTGTAGCATTTTCTTCTAAATGTAATAGAAAGCCTCTAAGTAATTTGTTTTGTTTTGATATACAGGGAACAATATAACCTCATTTATATTTTTTAAAGTCTACTCTAATTGCTTGAAAGGGAATGGGGTAGAGGGAGGGAGGGAGGGAGAGAGGGTCAAAGGGAAGGAGGGAGGGTGAGAAGATTAGAGGGAGGGAGGAAGGGAGGATGAGAGGGAGGATGAGAGGGAAAGAGGGAGAGTGAGAGAGGGAGGGTGAGAGAGAGAGGGTGAGAGGGAGGGACGGAGAGTGAAAGGAAGAAGGGAGGGTGGGAAGAAGAAGCAAGAAGACCAGTTAGGAGGTTGTTGTAGAAGTTTAGGCAAAAGATAATGGTTGCTGCATAGAGTAGTAGCAGTGGAGATAGAAAGAAGTGGACAGATTAGGTGTGTATTCCAGACTCACTGAAATATTCTACTAAATTTATTTCATAGACAACTGGGGTTAGATGTGGGAACAAACACAACATCTAGGTTTATATCTAACTGAAAGCAAATGGGTAAACAGTGGTTCTATTTACTAACATAGAAAGAGGAAGAACAGGTTTGTTTATGTTCATTTGTAAGTTTTTGTTTGTTTGTTTGTTTTATGGTTTGGGAGGTAGAGGGGGAAATGACTGAGTATGCCCTTAGCTATATTCAGTCTAAAATACCTATAGAATATGCAAATGGAAATATAATGTAAGTAACTGGACATACAAGTCTAAAAAACAAATGAGGAAAGGGCTACAGATAAAACACATCTGGTAATCATCAGCATATGGATGGCATGTTAAACAATCAGACCAGATGAGCCTACGTACAAAGAGACTACTAACAGAAAAAGAATTACAACCAAGCTGTGCAGGTTGCCAATGTACAGTGGTCCAGAGGAGAGAGAAAGGGAGTCTAAAACAGCAGCTAATGACTTAAAAACACACAGTAGTAACAATGGTGGTGGTAATGGTAGTAGCAATAGTAATAGTAATGGTTAACCTTCAGAATACTTACTGTGTGCCATACTATTTAAGACATTAAATCTTTGTACAACTTTGGAAGGTAAGCACTATTATCGTTTTCTTTTTCTTTTTCTTTTTTTAAGATTTATTTTATTTTTTAAGAGAAGGTGAGAGAGTGTGTGTGATAGAGTGAGAGAGAGAGAAGAGAGGGCCCAGAACAGTCTCTATAGTTGTACATCATTAGTTGTGACATAGTTTCATTCCACACAGGTGGATGTGGGACCATATGAGGCAAGAACTGAACTGGGGGCCTCCCACATGGGCGGTGAGAACCTCTGCAGCCATCCCAGTGGTTACCAGCTGTGCCACAATTCAGCATGTGGGTTTGCACATGTTGAGGCCAGGATTCGATCCCTAGACCTTATAGTTGCAAGGCAAGTGCTCAATCTGCTGAACTATTCTGGCATCTCTCACCATTTTCAAATGAAGAAACTGAAGAAGAGAGGATAAATAGCCTGCTCTAGATGACACACCTAAGCAAAGAAAAACCACCAGACAAATGAAAGATCACAAAAGACAGAGATTTCAAGAAGTGAAAAATGAAGTCAAAGTTAGAGAAATGACCTATGGATTTATAATCATGGATATCATTTGTGACCATTTCTGTGTTTTATTTATGATTTTAGCTGGTTGACTCTGGGCACGTACTTCAATTTCTTTATGGGATTAGAGTGAGAGATAAGCAAGTTAACATAGGAAAAGAATTTGAAGTAATATCTGGTATATAGTAAGCAGCCTATAGTGTTGGCAAATTTTATAGTATTATAATAAGTATTCTATTACTTGCCTACAAGCAGACATCTTATCTTTTCTATTATTATATAAATCAGGGCTCTCCAAACCCTGGGACATAGACCTGTATCAGAACTGAGCCAAACAGCAAGATATGAGTGGCAGGGAAAAGAGCAAAACTTCATCTGTATTTACAGCTGCTTCCCATGGCTCAAAGAGCTCTGCCTACTGCCAGATCATCAGCAAGTGACAGCATTAGATTCTCATAGGAGCTCACACCTTATTGTGAACTGCACATGGGCATCCTCTTCCCCTTCCACCCCACTCCCCTCCAGCCATGGAAAAATTGTCTTCCACGAAATTGGTCCCTGGTGCCAAAAAGGTTAGGGACCACTGTTATAAATCATTCACGGTTAGTAATCTATTTTTATATCATCCTCCATTCATATAAATATAATTTTTTAGGGCATTGTAGATATAATAAACCATTTGTTCCCAGAAGTTAAAACCCGTCAAATGTGACCTCCCACTATTTATGGAATTTATAGTATTAGAAGTATTTACCTTTAAAGACCATAAGACCTATACCAACATCAACAACTTGCAACATTTACTTCAGATACTTAAAAATCATTTAAGTGGTTCTTATAACTGGGATGAATGGGAAAGTGTACCTATCTCAAGCAACTACCATATTTTCCAGCGTATAAGACGACCGGGCGTATAAGACGACCCCCTAATTTTACAGTTACAACATAGGTTTAGGCCTATATTCGCTGTATAAGACTACAGATTTACAACATAGGTTTAGGCCTATATTCGCTGTATAAGACAGCGAATATAGGCCTAAACCTATGTTGTAACTGTAAAATTAGGGGGTCGTCTTATACGCCGGAAAATACGGTACCACTGCAACTAACAGAGTCAACAGAATATCAAAAAATCATAACCAAGTAATAATTTGGCAATAGCCATTAGACCTATGCATACCCTGCTCTAGTAAATTTATTTTCAAGAGCCAACTTATCATTTTTATGCACATCTCAAGGGAATCTGAATTAAAGTATCCATGACAATCTCATAAAAATTGAGAAGAGGGGATGCCAGGGTGGCTCAGCCTTAGATTAAGCACTCACTTTGCAGCCCCGGGGTCCAAGGACTGAATCTTGGCCCCAGCCCATGCGGACCCATATGCTGAACTGGGGTGTGACCCCCAGTTCGGTTCTTTCAGGGACAAGCTTCTCACGTGGGAGGCCCCATGTTTGGCCCCCAGCTTGTGGGGGCATGCCTCCCATGAAGGCCACCTGCATTTGGGGGCGGGGGGGGGGCGGCAGGGGCACCCACCTGTGTGGAACGAAACTATGTTGAAACAACAGAAGCTAGAGTATAGACAATATATTTTAACTGCTGAAAGAAAAACAATGCCAACCTAGAATTTCAAACCTTGTCAAAAATATTCTTTAACACGAAGGCTAAAATTAAAATATTTTCAGACAAGCACACTGAAAGAACTCATCACCAACAGACATACAAGAAATATTAACGGAATTTCTTCAAAATGAAAAAAAATAATCTCAAATGGACATCCAGATTGGTAGGAGAATAAAGAGTACCAGAAAATATTGGGGGATATCAGATAGCTCAGTGGTTGAGCAAAAGCCTCGCAATCGCTAGGTCCAGGTTCAATTCCCAGCCCAGAGCCGGGGAGCCTGATATGCTGAACTGCATCGCAAATGGTAACCGCTGGAATGGCTCAGTGGCAAAGGTTCTCAACTCCCATGCAAGAGGCTCCCAGTTGGGTTACTGTCCTACCCAGCCCCACGTCCACCTGTGAGGAATGAAACTATGTCACAATTAATGATGTACAACTACAGAGACTGCTCAGGGCCCTCCCCCTTCCTCTCTCTCTCTTGCTCTCTCGCCTTCTCTCAAACAATAAAATAAATTTTAAAAGGGGAAGCTGGGATGGCTCAGTGGGTTAAGTGCTCGCTTTACAGCCTCAGGGACCAAGGATCAAATCCCAGCCCCGGCCCATGTGGACCCATATGCTGAACCAGGGAGGTGCCTCCCATGTGGGAGGCCCCCAACCCAGTTCCCGTTCTGTGTGGCTCCTGCCCACCTGTGTAGAATGAAACCATGTCAAAAACTAATGACATACAGCTATGGAAACTGCTCTGGGCCCTTCCCCTTCTCTCTCTCTCTCTGTCAAAAAAAAAACCTGTAAAATAAATCTTAAAAAAAAAAATACTTGGAACAAGAATTGTATATCTACTCTCACCACTTCTGTTCAATACTGTACTGGAGATAATAGCTACTGCCATGAAGCAAGGAAAAGAACTGAAGGCATAAAAACTGGGAAGGAAGGATTAAAACTTCATCCTTGCATCTACTCTAAGGATGAGGACCATTCTCATTAATCATACTGTGGACATTCCAGAAAGAGTGGGCATCAATCACTCTGAAGGGATGCACAGTTATTGTGAAGAGCCACTAAGACACCCAACAGAGAGACTTCAATTGCATCAATGTAAAACTCAGTCTCCATGGAAAGAAAAAGAAGAGACTCCGAGTTGACAAATGGTGGGGAAATAGAAAGAAACTGGCTCCTGTTCACACTATATGTAGTCACTTACTAATATGATCAAGGGTGTTACACCGGGCTTCCATTACAAGATGAGGTCTGTGTATGTTCACTTCTCCACAAAGTCATTATTGAAAAGAATAGTTTTCTTGTTGAAATCCAAATTTTCATGGGTGAAAAATACATCCACAGGGTTCCGATGAGGTCAAGTGTTGCCTGTTCAATATCGCAAGCCTAGAAAGATGAGTTAATTCTTGAAGGAAGTGATATTGAACTTGTATCAAATTCAGCTGCTTTGATTCAACAAGCCACAATAGTTAAAAACAAAGATACCTGAAAATTTTGGGATGGTATCTATGCTTCTGAAAAGGTAACAGTTATGCAGGATGATGAATAAGGTCTAAATTGTCAAGCCACAGAATGCCAAAATGTCAATTCCTCAAACTTATTTGTGATATGTTAAAGATGCAATAAAACTCATGTATTGATTTGAAAAGTAAAACTACAGTATCTTGATTCTCAGATAGCATTACATTACACACAGAAGATCCAAGAACAGGCAAAATACTGAAACTAATAATCTAAGTTAAAGTCACAAAGTTCAAATGACACAAGGTCAATATATACAAATCAAGTAAATTCTATGACATACTTGAAAAAATTAAATAAAAAAACACTATTTATAATAGAATCAACAATAAACACTTACCAATGAAGTTAGCAAAAAGACGTGGAAGACCTCTAAACTGAAAACTATAAAAGGGTGCTAAGAGAAATTAAAGATAATCTCAATAGAGATATACCATGCTCCAGAATAGAAAGGCAATATTATTAAGGTGCAAACTTTCCCCAAGTTGATCTATAGATTCAACACAATCCCAATTAAAATCCCAGCAAGTTATTTTGTGGATATTGACATATTGATTATAAAGTTTATTTGGAGTCAAAAGACCCAAAACAGCTAACATAATATTAAGGAGAAAAACAAGGTTAGAGAACCAAAGTACAAGACTTCAAGATTCATTATAAAGCTATATTAATCAAGATAGCTGGTACTGCCAAAAGAATACACAAACAATCAATGGAACAGAACAGAGCCCTAAATAGACCCATGGACAAATAACAGTCAACAGATCTTTGACAAAAAGAAGCAAAGGCAATTGAATGGAGAAGGGACAGTCTTTTAAACAAATGGTGATAGAACAACTAAACTTTTACATTTAAAAAAAAGAGAGAGAATATAGACATAAACTTTACACCTTTCACAAAAATTAAGTCAAAATGGATCACAGACGTAAACATAAAACAAAAACTATAAAACTCCTGGAAGATAGCATTGGGAAAAATCTGGATAACCTTAGGTTTGGTAATGACTTTTTAAGTAAAACATCAAAAGTAAAAGCCATAAAAAAAAAATTAAGTTCGACTTCATTCAAATCAAATTCTGCTCTGCAAGAGATACTGCTAATAAAATATAAAGACAAGCCATAGAAAGGGAGAAAATCTTTGCAAAACATGTATCAGATAAAGGATTGGTATTGAAAATATACAAAGAACTCGTTACACTTAACAATAAAGAGACTAACAACCAAATTAAAATGGAAAAAAGATCTGGACACCTCACTAAAGATACACAGATATCAAATAAGCATATGAAAAGATGCTCAACATGTCATCAGAGAACTGAAAATTAAAACAGTGAGATAGTACTACACATCTATTAGAATGGCAAAAATCCAAAACAACAGCAATACCAAATGCTGGTGAACATCCAGAGCAACAAAAATTTTAAATCACTGGGGATGCTGAGATGGCTCAGTTGTTTGAGATCTCATCTTGAAGTCCTGGGGTTCGAGGATCAAATCCCAGCCCTGGCCCGTGTGGACCATATGCAGAACTGGGGTGTGCCTCCAGTTCAGTTATCACTGGGGCGAGATCCTGGCCCAGTTCCTGTCCTGTGCAGCTCTGCCCCAACCTGTGAAATGAAAACTATGTCGAAAAGTAAAGATGTGAAACTATGAAGACTACTCTGAAACCTCCCCTTTCTCTCTGTCTCTCTGTCAAAAACAATAAAAATAAATCTTTATAAAAAGAATTTTTATTCATTATTGAAGGGAATGCAAAAAGTATAGACATTTTGGAAGACAACTGGAAGTTTCTTACAAACTAAACATGCTCATACAATCATGCAGTCTCACTCCTTGATATTTACCCAAATGAGCTGAAAACTTATGTCTACACAAAAATCTGTACACCAATGTTCATAGCAGCTTTATTCATAATTGCCAAAACTTGAAAGCAACCAAGATGTTCTTCAAATGGTGAATGGATTAAAAAAAAAAAAAATTATGGTATCCATAGAAAGATGACAAAGTGAAATAAGCTATCAAAACAGAAAATATATTGAAGAACCTTATATGTATATTACTAAGTGAAAGAATCCAAAAAGGTTTCACACGGTATGTTTCCAATTACATGACATTCTGGAAAAGGCAAAAATATAAAGACAGTAAAAAGATCAGTTCTGCCAGGAGTTCAGAGGAGTGATGGAGGGGATGACTAGGTGAAGCACAGGAGACTTTAGGAAAGTGAGACTATTCAGTATGGTACTATAATGGTGGAAACATGTCTTCATCTATTAGTCAAAATCCACAAGATGTATAAAGCAAAGAGAAACCTAATTAACAATAATGTATCACTACTGACTCATCATTTGTAACAAACAGACCACACTAATGCAATATGTTAGTAACAGAGGAAACACTAAAGGAATGGAGTGAAGAGGTATATGGGAACTCTGAACTTTCTGAATAATTTTTCTATAAACCAAAAAATACATTTAAAAAATGTCAATTAAAAATAAATTTTTAACATTTTATTGTGACAAACTTGTACACTCTAAGATTTAGACATTTTGTTGTATGTAAATTATAATTTCATTTTCAAAAATTTAATTTAATGGTTCTTTAGAGCTTATATTTGAAAGTGAATATAGAAAAAAATAATAAGTTTGTGCTTTTTTTTCAAACATCATTTTTATTTTATATTGTTTTGAGAGAAGGCAAGAGAGAGAGAGACAGAGAATGGGGTAGGGCCAAGAGCAGTCTCCTTAGTTGTGACATGGTTTCATTTCACACGGTGTATGTAGGGCCACATGGGGTGGGAACCAAACTGGAGGCCTCCCACATGAGAGATGCACCTCAATTCAGCATGTGGCTTTGCACAGGACAGGGTGGGGCCAAGGCTGGGGCTGAAAATCAAACCCAGATCTCACTATTCCAAGGGAAGTGCTCAACTGCTGAGTTATCCCAACATCCCCTAGGGTGACCAGACATCCCACTTTTGGCGGGACAGTCCCAATTTTTAACAATTTGTCCCCCGTCCCGCGGCATTTTAAAAAAGTCCCAATTTTTGGAAAGTGCACGACAAGCTAGGGGACGGCAGGAGATAGACCAAATTTTTAATCAAGAACCCCCTCCCCCCTAGTCAATGGTGTCCCGCTTTACCAATGTTAAAATCTGGTCACCTTACATTAGGGCAGTTTGACACCCTTGCCCTAGGTTAATGTTTTGTTTTTTTATTTTATTGTTTTTGAGAGAGACAGAGACCGAGGCAGAGAGAGACAGAGAGAAGGGGGAGGGCCCAGAGCAGTCTCCATAGTTGTACGTCATTAGTTTTCAACATGTTGAAACCATGTTTCATTCCACACAGGTGGGCAGGAGCCGTGTAGGGTGGGAACTGGGCTGGGGGACTCCTGCATGGGAGGCACGCCCCCTTAAGCCACGGACCCAACTGGGGGGCAAGGACCGAACTGGGTGCCTCCCACATGGGAAGCACCCCAGTTCAGCATATGGGTCTGCACGGGCAGGGGTAGGGATTCAATTCTCGGTCCCCAGGGCTGAAAAGTGAGCATTTAACCAGCTGAGCCATCCTGGCTTCCCCATTCCTAATTTTTTGAGAAATCACCATACTGCCTGCCATAGTACTTGTACCAATTTACATTCCCACCAGCAGTGTATGAGGGTTCATTTTTCTCCACAGCCTCTCCAGCACGTTATTCCTTGTCTTGTTGATTATCGCCACTCTAACAAGTATGAGGTGGTATCTCATTGTGGTTTTAATTTGCATCTCCCTAATTGCTAGTGATGTTGAGCATTTTTTCCCATATCTGTTGGCCATTGGTATGTCTTCATGAGCGAACTATCTGTTTAGATCTTCTTCCCATTTTTAAATTAGATCACTTTTGTTATTGTTGTTGAGTTGTAGGAGTTCTTTATATATTTTAGATATTAGCCCCTTATCACAGGCATTGCTTGCAAATATTTTCTCCCATTGTTAATTTCCTTTTTACTTTGTTGACAGTTTCCTTTGCAGTGTAGAAGCCTTTGTTTGATATAGATCCACTCATTTATTTTTCCTTTTACTTCCCTTGCCTTTGGGGTCAAGTTCATAAAGTGCTCCCTGAGCCCAAGGTCCATAAGTTACTAAAGTACCAATGCTTTCTTCTATACATTTCATTGCATTTCATTGTTTTGGGTCGTATGAGGAGATGTATAATCCACTTAAGAGTTAACTTTGATATATGGTGACAGTCACATTCACTCTTTTGCATGTGGTTTTCCAATTTTCCCTGCACCATTTACTGAAGAGCTCTTCTTTTCTCCATTGTGTATTTCTTTTACTACTTTGTCAAAAATTATCTGTCCATATACTTGTGGGTTGGTTTCTGGGTTGTCAATTCTGCTCCATTGGTTTCTATGTCTATTTTTCTGCCAATACCAACCTGTTTTGATTATTGATGCTTTCTAGTATAGTCGGGGAGCATGATGTCTTCAGCCTTATTCCTTTTTTTGGAAGATTCCTTTGGTGATACAAGATATTTTGTTGTTCCATGTGAATCTGATGATTTTTTAATCTATTTCTCAAAAGAATGTCCATGGGGGGAAAGCCGGGACGGCTCAGCGGGTTGAGCGCTCGCTTTGAGGCCATGAGGACCGAGGATCGAGTCCCGGCTCCGGCCCAGGCAGGACCCACGTGCTGAACTGGGGAGTTCCCACAGTTCGGTTCTCTAACTGTCTCTGTCTCTGTCTCTCTCTCTATCTGTCAAAAAGTAAAATAGAAATAAATATGTACTGAA
>PVKE010030177.1:0-19780 GCA_004027555.1 Craseonycteris thonglongyai
AAAAAAAAAAAAAAAAAAAAAAAAAAAAAAAAAAAAAAAAGAACTGTATTCAATATTTACTTATGTCATTGCATTTAAGCCACAAGTTATTTAAAAAATATTATTATAAATTAAAAGCAGAAAGTCACGTTTGCTACTTCAGAATTTGGAGGAAATACTCTATGATCAACCAAACATCCATGATAAATTACCTTTGAGCCAGACGTATGAAGAATATAAGAAACAATGATTTGGTTTTGAATTTTGGCACTGACAATGTCTTACAATAATTCATTGTGGTCGGTTGTTAAAATAAGGCCCTCAATTTTGCAATATGACCTTGCCATTAAGAGGCAAGTCTGTTCTCAGCCTCCTGAATCTAGATGGGTCATGTGACTTCTTTGACCAATAGTGGGCAGCACAGGTGACCCAGTATAACTTCCAAGGTTGTCTTAAGGGACCTTGCTGCTTCTGCTCTTCTCACACACACATATACATACACATACACACACATAAACATAATCATATACACAGATACATATATACATAAAAATATATACATACATTTATACACACAGGCATATGCATATATACCCATGTATGTACATATAAATGCTCACCTACTATGTACATAGTCCCACAAACATATACATATGTATTTATACATATATACATAAACATATATACACAGACACATACATGCACATATAAACGTATAGGGAGATATATGCTGGTCTATACATAAGCATTTTTTCTCTTTGGGGAGGAAAATGAGGACTGTTATTGCTGTTGGCTTTGGGGGAGGTAGAGAAGTGGGCTGGGGTGGCATTTTCTATTTTCAATTCAGCACTGTTTGAATGTCTAACACTGTGCATCCCTTATTTTAAAATGTTCATAGGAGCTATTTTGGCAATAAGGTTACGGGTCATTTCTTGTTTTCTTCTTTATATGGATCCTTATTAAATAAAACCAGCCACCACAACCTAAAAATAGAATGTGTTAGAAGCCAAGACCACATTATTGGCTGCAGCCACAGCGATTCTTTTTTCTTTGTCTTTCTTTCCTTTTTTCTTTCTATCTTTCCTTTCTTCCTTCCTCCCTCCCTCTCTCCCTCTTTCTCTCTTTCTTTCTTTCTTTTCACTGCTGGTCTGATTGCTCTCGTAAATCTGTTACTTAATAAGAAGATACGTATAGCTTGATCTGAATATCCGGACCCAGGCACATCTTGCATGTAGATTGTTCACCCCCGCAGCGGCCACCACTCACATTCCTCAGACTCCATGAAACAACAGGCGCATCTGCCAAGGATTAGTTCAGTCTTGGTGACATAAGGTGACAAATAATTGAGTAACAAATTTGAACACAAGGGCTTGCTATTCTAGATGACTTCATGCTGGCAAATTCAGGGTATTTTTCTTGTGCTTTCTCATTTGTGGTAAATAATAATAATAATAATAATGTTTCATAATTCCACTCAGAAATTTTTTTTTAATTGCTCTACTGTACCACTCTGAATTATTCTGGACCTGTGTTACCAAGATTAGAACAGGCAGCTGTTTAAAAACTGTTACCAGGGAAGCTGGGATGGCTGAGCGGGTTAAGCGCTCGCTTTGCAGCCCCGAAGCCCGAGGATCAAATCCCAGCCCCGGCCCATTTGGACCCATATGCTGAACTGGGGTGTGCCCCCAGTTCAGTTATTGCCGGGGCCTATGTGGGAAGCTCCTGGTCCAGTTCCTGCCCTGTGCAGCCCCGTGCCCACCTGTGGCGTGAAATTATATGAAAAACTGATGTTGTCAACTATGGAGACTGCTCTGGGCCCTCCCCTTTCTCTCTGTCTCTGTGTGTGTGTGTGTCTCTCTCTGTCAAAAAACAATAAAAGTAAATCTTTAAAAACTGTTACCAGGTCACACAAGTCAGGACTTCATTGAAAAGAAAGTGAGACCAGCACATTACATTTAAGAAATATTGAAATATTCAAGAAAAATGCAATAAGTAAAAGGTTTTGGAAATAAAGAGGGGTGGGTAGAAACACATCAACAGAATGATTTCAAATATAGGCATTTGGCAGTTAAAAAAGAAAAAATTCTTTTAATGATTCTTTGGCCACATACAAGCTTTAAAATTCAAATGGATCAAGCTTGCTTCTCATGACTTCTGAGTTTTTGTTTTTCAGCTTAGAAAAATATTTCCTCTACTTCCAGGAGCATATATTAATTCACTCTTTTTTTTTTTTTTTGGCACTTGATGGCTGTATGGTTTGCATTTAAATTTTTGATCCATCTGGAATTTATTTTGGTGAAAGTAGAACAGGAATTCAGCCGCTTTTATCCACTCACACTCCAAAGAAAGGTTTCACCACTTAATCCTTGTCTTGCCTGCTGACTCACAACCCTGCCTTTATCAAAACAGAAAATCTCAGGACAGTCAAGTTAGGAATATTACACATTTATAATGCATTTTATGGTCTGATGGGTCTTACCCTTGACCCTACCATACATTACACTTCTTATTCAAAGTTTCTTGGTTACTCTCACACAGTAACAAGTTTACAACAGCATCTCCCATACTTGTAGGTTAATCTTCAAGAGCTTGACAAAGAGGTAGTAGGGAGTTTTCATTTTTCAATTAAGTTACTAGAGTATTGACAGCTCTTCACACTGCTTAGCCTGAATGTCAAAGTCACAGGGAGGCACCCACCCCATGTCCCCCAGAGCACATGATCACACCCTCAGTTGGCACACATTCACCTGCTTTTATAACACTATTATGCAGGACTGGAGCTTTTCCATGGCAGCCGTGCCTGAGCACTACTTGTCACTGAGTTGAGCATGGCAAGGCATGTGCTTTGCAGGAATAGTTGGTAGAGTTTTGCAGACACGGACATGCCAAACCAAAAGTTTTTAAAAACTAACCAGCATCCACAGGAATACACCTTCCAAAACAAAGATGCTTTATAAAAAGTGCAAATATTTGTTCAGAAATGGCAGGAAATGCTTTCAAGAACTGCAGAAAAACCTGGCTAACTTAGCCAATACCTGTGAATTAGCTGGGGATAATTTGACATTTGTTAGGTACAGTGTTGTTTTTTAATGCAAAGACGTGTAGCAAAAATGAAAAAAAAAAATCCTACTATCTCAGCATGTCAGCATTCTAAAAAATGGGTAATCAAATGTGCGAGTTACAGACAGGGGGAGTAATAAAGTCCCCCCACCCCCCTTTCTGCTTAGTTACCCACCTCAGGAACAATCGGTTGCCCAGTTTATTATTGTTCCGTCCAGGAAAAAAATAATTGTATTGTATAATGATGTATATAATACCATTTATAACCATATATGCTTTTCATTTATACAAAGCTGATCCCATGTGCCCTACTATACCTTGGTATTGTTTTACTTGAAATATTTTCCAAGTTGTTCTACATCAGCAATAGACATCTCAACCTTTTTTTTTTTTTTTTAATATTTATTTTAATGTTTGAGAGAAAGTGAAAGAGAGAGAGAATGTGGGAGGGTCCAGAGCAGTCTCCATAGTTGTACATCATTAGTTGTGACATGGTTTCATTCCACACAGATGGATGTGGGGCCACATGGGGTGGGAACCAAACTGGGGGTCTCCTGCGTGGGAGGGAGGTGAGAACTTTCACTGCCAGGTCATCCTGGCAGTTACCAGTTGCACTACAGTTCAGTATATGGATTTGCACAGGCCAGGGCCAGTAATCGAACCCTGGACCTTGTGATTGTGAGGCAAGTGCTCAACCGCTGAGCTATCCCAGCATCCCCTGAGACTTTCTTTTTAATGTGTATAGTGTGTCCCAGCCTCCCACGGTTGTACCACGTTCATTTAACCAGTTCCATACTGATGGACCTTGGATTACTCTCATTTTCACTCACAGTCACCTATAATATCTCTCCATATGTGTAGCATGGCATATATTTGAGAGTAAAAAACTGTTAGTAGCAGGTTCCCTGGGACCCAACAAGAAAGCTATTTTGAAAACTTGACAGCTATTGCCAAATTGTCCCCAGGCCAGTTCACACCACAATAGTGAATGAGACTGCTTCCTCACAGAAGCAGCGAGTATTGCCAGAACTGGGTATTGCACTTTTAGAACTTTTGCCAATCAGATACATGGAAAATGGTACCTCATGGTTGTTTTCTAGAAACTCCACTCTATTCCATTCATCTATATGTTAATCCTTATCTCCTGGTTACCTTTCCTGGGCATTACTTTATGAAGTGTGAGATTGAGCATCTTTTTATGTGTTCACTGGCCTTTGATACTTGTTTTTCTATAAACTTCCCAGTTAGGTCCCTTAACCATATTTTTTAGGCATTGTTCCTCTTTTTCTTGATCACTTATATGAGCTTTCTATAAAGGAAGGTATGAAACCTTAGTCTATTTTTCCCCAGTTTGTCACTATCTTTTGACACTGTTGTTTTCTCATGTAAGAAATTAAGTTTTCCGTGGTCACAGGAGCGAAGTAGCCAGTTTCTTTGATGGTTTCAGGTTACATGAGACTGGAACCCTGCCCTGGATCCCAGCCTTGACCTACATTTATGTGCAGGAGACCAGACCTTTGCCTTTGGAAAGTCCACTCGGCTTTCAAACACTTCTGTCCCTCAAGATGATCAATTATCCACCCACCTTTCCCTCTGCAACTCTTACAATTTTGTTTTATACATTTTATTTTCTGGAATTAATTTTGACATAGCAGTGGCCTATTTCCCCAAATAGTTAGCTTGTTGTCCCAACACCATTTTCTGAATAATTCCTCTTCTCCTCAACAATTTGAAACCCCACCTATTATTGTAAACTAATTGTATATTTATGTAGCTGTGTTTCCAGACTCAATATTCTCCCATTCTTCGGTGTATACCAAACTGTTTTAATTATTGTAGCTTCATAGGAATACATGTTAGTATTTATCAGAGCCAGACCCCTCTCATTATTGACTGATCTGTTTTGTGGTTATTTCAGACTTTTTTCCTCCCTATTCTCACATGTTGACAGTTTTTAAGACGGCTCACCTTGCACTCATAGAAAATGCTTCAGTTAAGCACATACAGAATCTCTTGACAAAGCAGGGGTAGGAAATTCTTGCTCAGGAGATTTGCTCTTGGGCATTCTCACATTTCTTACCTAAGTGTGAAAGTCACAGGAGAAACACTCAGAACTTGCCTCGAGCATGGACGAGCATGGACGTGGACTACAATTGTCGACATTAGCTACACATTCACTGTTGTTACAGAACATTCCTGCTGAGGCTGAGCACCAGGGCTGCACTTTAACTTGAGCATGACCAGACCTGTACACTGTGCAAGTCCTCTTGCTTTTCCAGTTTTGCAAGAATGGATGAACCCTGGCTGGAATTTAAACAATTGACCCTTGGGAAGCTAAAAAGTCTTCTAACCCAAAACACGTTGATTAAAAAATTCAAACACACATCTCAATATGACAGAAAAAGCTTTCTTCTAACATCTGCAGAAAAGCTAATCCACCTGGCAGAGAGAGGTAATATGATTTCCACAACTAACATGTGGTGACTTTTCAATGCAGGGAAAGTATAAAGAACCTCCAACTTACTCCCCTCCAAAAAAGGTCCATGATCCAGCTGCCTGATTTTTTTTTACTACTTTAAAAAATATATTGAGAGAAAAAAAAAAAGACTTAAAAAAAAAAATATATATATATATATATATATTGAGTTGAAATTCACATAACATAAAATAGACTATTTCAAAGTTTACAATTCAGTGGCATTTAGTACATTCAGTGATGTGCAACCATCATTTCTATCTCGTTCCAGAACATCCCAAAAGAAAACCTTGTGCCCATTAGCAGTCACTCCCCATTCACTCCTCCAGCCGTTTGGCAATCACTAGTCGACTTTGTTTCTATAAATTTCCTGGTTCCAGACATTTCATACAGGTAGAATTATACAATATGTGGCCTTTTGTGCCTTGTTTCTTTCACTTAGCTTAATGTTTTGCAGGGTCAGCCACATCATAGTAGGTATCAGTACTTCATTGATTTTATGGCTGAATATTTACAATTTAAGAGAAAATAAAAACAATATGAGTATATAGAAATTGATAAAGTGCAGGGGTGTCCAATCTTTTGGCTTCCCTGGGCCACATTGGAAGAATTGTCTTGGGCCACACATAAAATACACTAACACTAGGGGAAGCTGGGATTGCTTAGCGGATTGAGCGCTCGCTTTGCAGCCCTGGGGACCAAGGACCGAATCCCAGCCCCGGCCCGTGTGGACCCATATGCTGAACTGGGATGTGCCCCAGTTCAGTTCTTGCCTATGCAGGAGGCCCCTGGACCATTTCTGCCCTGTGCAGCCCCGTGCCCACCTGTGGAGTGAAGCTATATGGAAAACTAATGCTGTCAACTATGGAGACTGCCCTGGGCCCTCCCCCTTCTGTCTGTCTCTGCTTCAAAAAACAATAAAAAAAATAAATCTTTAAAATACACTAACAATAGCTAATAAGCTTAAAAAGAAGTCACAAAAATGTCTCATAATGTTTTAAGAAATTTTACAAATTTGCGTTGGGCCGCATTCAAAGCCGTCTTGGGCTGATGCGGCCCGCAGCCCATGGATTGGGCCAAGCTTCAAGTACAGGAAACCAAAATAAAGGCTGAACTCCACTTGCTCTCTACATTTGTTCTTTACTCTAAGGGCAATCACTTTTTTTAAAAAAAGAACAACTTTCTACCATTCTGAAACAAATATATCTGTATATGCATTTATCGACAGATATCAATGTATTATTACTTTTACAGATATTCAACAAAAACGATCATCATGTTTAGTTGGGTTTCTTTGGCAGTAGTTTGTTCACTAAAAAGCATGGTGTGAGCAGACTGTACTGGACCTGATCCCATCCCTCACTTGGGGCTGTGGGAACCTTTCCCACTTTACTGATGGACTAGGTGTAACTAGAGGGAGTACAGTATTGTGGGAGGCATTTAAACATCTTGACCAACTATGGTAAGGAAAGGCCCCATTCCACCGTTTGTGTGTGCGTGCGTGCGTGCGTGTTTCCAGTGCCTGAGTAGCTCCCAGTCCTCAAAGTTCAGCTTCCCTTTTGGTCTCTTGTGCATTTTCCTGAACTGACAACCTCCACTTACCTTTCACAAAACCCCAACCTTGCTCCCTAAGGATCTCTTCCTTTCCTCAGGTGTAAAGTATTCAATCAGGAATCATTTCTTGGGAGAAATTAAGATACAGGTTTCCAGGGACTCCAGGATAGATCAGCAGGTGAGTGCTCACCTAGCAATCTTGAGGTCTAGGGTTTGATTCCTGGCCCCAGCCCATGCAACCCCATATGCTGATCTGCAAGTCAACTGGTAACTGCTGAGCCAGGAAGGTTCTTGCCTCCCATATGGAAGATACCCGGTTTAGTTCCTGCCCTATGTGGTCCCACATCCACCTGTGTGAAATGAAACGACGTCACCAGTTTCGCCCCCATGCAGCCCACATCCACCTGGGTAGAATGAAACTATGTCAAAAACTAATGATGTACAACTATGGAGACTGCTTTGTTCCCTCCCCCTTCCTCTCTGTCTCTCTCACCTTCTCTCAAACAATAAAATAAATCTTTAAAAAAAAAAAGAGAGGTTAAACAAATATTTAATTTGCTAAACTTTATTTTATAACGTATACACTGACAATTATTAATCATGGTGTGAACTGGTTAACACAATGAAGCTCTAATGAGCTTGGTTTTGAAATCAGGTGCTGGAGAGTTGCAGACTTTCATCACCTTGAGTCCAGTTCACTCCTGTGTTGTCTCATTCACACCAAGGAAAACCGTGGTACACACAGATGAACTGCTGCAAACAGAACCCCCTTTTTTTTTTTCCCTGTATCTTCGGTTAAAACTCATCCAGGATTTTTAAAGGAATTGTCACAAGAACTTTGTTCTACGGTTGAATCACTAACATCTAACAACTGTTCACATTTTTTACCACAAACACTGAGTCAGAAGAGAAACTCTGAAAACATAAAGGGCTAAAACTCTCTGACAGAATATTATCACTGTGCACTGTGTTAATACAATTACTTACTATCACAGCTGAAAATCACAGCCTGACAAAAGCATGTGAATTACAAAGTGTTATATTACAGGGCATGCATGGGACTGAATTTCTCACACTTCTAACCTTTCTCAAGAAATTCATTTGTATGCAAATAAATGGCAAAAACAATTCATTTGTACTGTACAGAAACAAATTAACTTATGAACACAATAGTCTCCAACGTGACAGGCTTGGCTTACATTTTCTAGTATAATCACTTTTCACTGTTGTTTTTTCTTTTAATACATAAAAAAAAAAAGATTTGAATTACGTCTTTGAGCAAGCCTTGGGCCTCCCCCGGATAGTTTGGAAATCAGTGGCCTCAGATATCCTGTCCCTCCCCCTACAAACACGCACACAGGAGACATAGTATTCTGGTCTATTTAGAGGGAAGAAACTGAGAGCCAACTTTTTAGAACTTTTTCCCTCTTACTCTAATGTGAGAAGCATCTTCAGTCTGAAAAATATTGAGAGTTTGGTGGCTTTCGGTGGAATCAGCAGGAAACCAGGACAACCTGAGTCCTTCCCTACTACTCACTCCTCTTCCCTGCAGGTTCCTGAGAGGGTTTTACCTCAAACAGGAATCCAGGACCATCTTTATCAACAGAACTTAAAACTTGAATACTTTTAAGGTCATTCTCTTTCTGCAAAACTCACTCTCAGACCTTATCACACTCTGGGTAGATAAGTGGAGGGTACTAGTTGAAGATTAACAGAACAAGGAAGCCAGGTCTGCATTGAAGATCTTGGCCTAACATACCTGCAGCAGAAGCACAGAGAAGGTGGAAGGGAGAACATGGCTGTCCAGCTCTTTAAAAATCCAGGACTTGCAGAGATCAGATGACCACCCAGAAGAGCAAGCCGAAAATGGGGGAGAAAAGCCACATATGTAATAAGTGTAATTGGGACCCTTCCCAGTGTCAAGATCAATGATCTAGAATTTTTCCAATCTGCTTACTGACTCTCCAACCTCAAAGGTGAGTCTAGGAGGTGAGAAAACAGGCCTGGCAGAGAAAAAGCATTGGGATACATATACCTCCCTCCCTTAACTCCTCCCACCTAAGATCTCATGTTAGTTTTTGCTTCTGAGAACCAGATCTCTACAAAGTGGGTCCCTAAAAGAGTCAAAATTCTTGGTTCATTCAATAAGAAGAGAAAACTTTGTTCCCAACTTGAAACTTCTTCCTTGGTCTTCTTTCAACTCCTCGAGTTTGGGTGGTCCCCCAACTCAAAGCTTCCTGGGTTCTGTGGATAAATCAGAACAACTCAAGCAGGGAGGCAGGGAGAGGTATCATTTAAATCTGTCTTACCTCCTGGGACTTTGAGCCCTTGAACATTTCTATCCCCCTAAACAGGCCTCCGGAGCACTCCACCCTCAAAGCCACCTACCCTGACAAATATTACAACCCCAAATCATTCAATTCTTCTCAAGGGAGGTGATTAGATGGGGCAATAGCATGACTTGAGAATATCACAGCAATACTCAACAAAAGATAGGTCAGTGGATTTGCTTTGCTGCCTCCTGTCCCCACAGGCATCCCCAGTGTTGGCTTTCAGGGGCTCCTAGAAGGGAGGTCAGGGCTCTTGCTCTCTAAAACCTCCACTGGTATGTTACCCACCTCCTCCACTGCACTGGGGTCCTCCCTGACCACGTGATGCACCACCTCCGTGGGCTCATCAGCCCCCACGGGCCACCCCTGCTTCTCCCCCCTCACCCACTTGACACAACCCAAATGACTTCTGTTGTCATTCTCACCATGAGAGCCTTCTAGCTTGGCCTCTGCACCCTGTGGTGTTGAAGCTGCACCCTGTGGTGTTGAACCTGCACCCGGTGGTGTTGAACCTGCCGACTCAGCGGGCCTTGGGCCTTGCGGGGCCTTCTGAACTGATGCACCCCTTCTTGAGCCTTGCCCTTTCTTCGGAATCGATGGCTTTTTCTTGGGATCTTCCACATCAACAAGGACATAAGAGACGGGGCCCAAGCTCACCTTCTTCTTCTTCCTCATGGGTGCTGGGCTCTTTGCCGAGGACCAGGCCACAGCATTCTTCTTCTGCGGGCCTTCCTGACCACCATCTTGGTCTGACTCAGAGGTAACTCCAGGGCCTGCAGCTTCTGACCCGGCATCCTGAGGTGCATTTCTGGGAGGCTTCCAGGCACATTTCTCCACGTGTTTCTTCAAAGCCGACTCCTCCTGCTTGACACAGGGCTTTCTGTTGCTCCTGGTATATTCGGAGATCTCCACATTTTCACCATCAGCCTCAGGGCCCTCTAAGGAGGCCGAGCTGTTAGAACGATGGCCTTTGGATTTCTTCCAGGACACTGGTTCCTGCTTGGGGTTTTTCTTCTGCTTCTTTCTCCTGGAGCGAGTCTTCGCTCCAGCCTTACGAACCAAAGGTTTGGGAGGGTCACCTTCCTCTTCCATGTCGTTCCAGCTGTTCCGGTTCTCCATCTTCAAGGCAGAGACCACCTGGGCAGCCCGCCCGGGTTCCTTCTTGACCTTCCTCTCCCCTGCGGAAGCTGAGGCTGCCATCGCGTAGGCCTCAGTGATCTCCTGAGCCCTAGCTTCCTCGCGGCTGCGGACCTCAGCATCCATGTAGAATACGATTTGGACCACTGCCCCTAGCATGAACCCCAAAGCTTCTGCCCAGTTCTCTGGGGGCAGATACTGGTTTTGGGACGATGAGGAGCGGCTGAGCTGCAGCAGGCGCACCACATCCTCCCAGGTGCGGCCCTCGGCATCCAGGAATTCATTCAGGTTTTTTAAAAACTCTGCATCCTGGGTGGGGTCTCTGCAGACCACTCTCCAGACACCACCCCTTCCCGGGAATTCCCGAGGTATGGCCCTCAGATTCACACCCTCGCCGACCTCAATCAGGGCAGCTTTGGCATTCTCTTCCCTCAAAAAAATCTTGTTGAGCACGAGGTATGGGCCCAGTGGGGAGAGGACCCCGTTCAAGGTCTCCTCAATTTCCGCTTGGCCACAGTCCTCCGGGATGCCCGTGACCAACAGGCACCTGTGGATGTCCACTTCCATCCCCCGGCACCAGTCCTCCAGGAGGCTCATCGCCATGGTGGCGATCAACTGGCGGCTCTAGTCGTACGTGTAATCAGGGAGGCTGGGGCTGCAGCGGTCCCCCAATATTAACCCTGTACGGTGACAAGAGAGAGAAATCAGATTCCCTCCGCGGCTGGCCCACAGGAGGCCTCGCGCTCTCCCGGGAACCCTCCTCCCGCCCGGCCAGGGTGCTCACACCTGTCCTGGAATCGGCCGAAAACCGCCGTCCGCCCCTCCCCCGGCCTGGCTCCCGGCCCGCTGGGCAGGATCTGGGCCCCGCCTCCGACCGGCCAGCCGGGCCCAGCAGAGGCCGCCGGGGTGCCGCCGCTCGCCAGGCGCCTCCTCCGATCACCTCAGCGCCGCGGCTCAGGGCCGAAGGGCTGAGGGGAAGCCGGCGTCCGCTCGGCTCGGACCCGCAGATCACGCGGCGCCTCCCCAGATGTCGGCAGCTCAGCCCAGCGCAGGCCGGCGTCGCAGTACGCGCCTGCGCACTTGCTCCTGCGCCGCCGCGCCACTCCAGAGCCCAGGTCGCCATGGCAACCGTTTGCTGGCTAGCACTTGACCTCTGCGGTTGGGCCTGGGGAGCTGGGTGGGAGAGTGAGTGTTCAGCTGTACACCGAGCCAGGGGTCTGTATTCGCCAATTGCCTTTCTGTCTGTCCACCCTTCTCTACTCAGTGTGGGCTTGGGGATGACATAGGAACACCAGCTTCCATTGCTACACCAACTAGCCCTCTTATCCTCTGCCTTTATGTTGGGTTCAGCCAAGAGGACTCCTGAGCCACACCAGACATCAGAGAGGAAAGAGCAGCTTTAATAACCCCTGCGTTCCTCTGACAAAAGCCACAGCTCCTGGCGAGAGCTCTCTGCAGCTATCATTCCTGGATTCTAGAAATTTCCAGCAACTTCCGCCACCACCCCAAGCCTGGGGATAATGCTTCACCTTTCCTTGCTGGTTTCCTCAGCTTGCTGCCAACAGACAACAGCTTCATTAATAGTTCATTAAGGGGAAGCCGGGATGGCTCAGTGGGGTAAGCGCTCACTTTGCAGCCCTGGGGACCAAGGAACGAATCCCAGCCGAGGCCCGTGAGACCCATATGCTGAACTGGGGAGTGCCCCCAGTTCACTTCTCACCAGGGTGAGACCTCAGCCCAGTTCCTGCCCTGGCAGCCCCGCACCCACCTGTGGAACGAAACCATGTCAAAAACTGATGATGTGCAACTATGGAGACTGTTCTGGGCCCTCTCCCTTCTCTCTGTCTCTCTCTCTCTCTCTCTCTCTCTGTCAAACACAATAAAAATAAGTCTTTAATAGTTCATTAAACTCAGTGACTCAGTTTGAGTTGTTCTCACAGATACTCCTAACAATATCACAGTCTTAGACAAATAACCTGAGTTCTTTGAGCTCCTTCCTCTTCTCCTCAACAGAAATACCAATAAAAACCTTCCTGATCTGAAAGTTTTGGAGTTCAGGGAGAGCACATATGAAAGATACACTGAAGTACAATCTTGGCCTGGAGAGTCAACCAAAATCTGTTATTGGATTCCATTTTGGAATTGGCCTTTGCAAGGCCAAGTAGCCAAATACCTATTCTGTCATCTCTGCCATTCCTGAACTTGGGTGTGACCAATGTTTTTGTGATTGCCCAAGCTCCCATCATATTTCACGCAAAAAAGAAATCATTTATATTGTTAAATCTAAATAGTCACATTCCAATAAAGATAACCACTTTAGCTATAACTAGAGCTTTAAAATCTCATGTTCTTCACATTGAAATTCTACAAAGCAGCTGAAGAATGGGTATAGATTATTACACAGTGGTTTTAAAACATGGCCACAAATTTTTGACACTCAATAGAAGTGGGAATCTTTGTCCCCTCCTCTTGAATCTGAGCAGACTTGTAACTGCTTTAACAGGTAGAGAGTGTGATAGAAGGGAAATGATTGAACCAATAGACTACTGCAGAAGGGAAGTTATGTGACGTCTCAGGCTAGATTATAAAAAGCCAAGTAACTTCTTCCTTATTCATTGGGACACATTCATTCTTGGATCCCTAGCTTCCATGTAAGAAGTTCAACTATCCTCTGGCTGCCATGCTGTGAGGAAGCCCAAATCATATGTGTGTGCTCCAGTCGCCAGTTCCTAGCTGTGCCCAGCCCTCCAATGACCTCAGCCCCGTAGGTACCAGACATGTGAGTGAAGAAACTTTTATATGATTCTAGCCTCTAGCCATTTGAGTCACCACCACCCCCAAAACATTTACAGTACATCTTCCCAGTTGAGCCCAGACATCATGTAACAAAAACAAATCATCATTGCTTCATTTCATGTGAATTCTCGACCCATAGAATCATTGAGTATAACAAAACAGTTGTTACTTTATGCCACTAAGTTTTGGGGTGACTTGGTGATGCTGGGATGGCTCAGTGGGTTAAGCGCTCGCCTTGCAGCCCCAAGGTCCAAGGATTGAGTCCCAGTCCCGGCCCTGGCCTGTGCGGACCCATGTGCTGAACTGGGGTGAGCTTCCCATGAGGAAGGACCCTGCTTTGGCCTCCAGCTCACAGAGGTGTTCCTCCCGTGTGAGGGGGCCCCAGCCTGGTTCCCGCCCTGCGAAGCCCCCCGCCCACCTGTGTGGAACAAAACCATGTCAAGAACTGGTGACATACAACTATGGAGACTGCTCTGGGCCCTCCTCCTTCTCTCTGTCTCTCTTTCTGTCAAAACAGTAAAATAAATCTTTAAAAAAAAAGTTTTGAGGTGGCTTATTATGCAGCAATAGGTAACTGGAAGCTACTGCAAAGGTAGAATGCAACAAGAATCAATGATGATAAAGCATTACTACAAAATAAATAAATAAATAAAAATGAGAACAACAGTCTTAAGTCAATGCCTGAAACAATTTTCCAAAACAGCTTTTTTTCTAACAGTGCACAAAGGTTCACTTTCATGGGATTTTTTTCAAAGAAGTAGCATCATCACCATCAGCCAGCTCTTCCAGCTTGTGAGTTGAAGAGGAGATAAACCTACTTTAGTCTGTTAGCAAGGAAGGAAAGCTTGATATTTGGGTGACATGTCCGTCAGCAGAGTTGGTCAAAATGTCTTTTTCCTTCATTACCCACTTATTAGTAGTATCATATATGGGCATAGAGTGGCCAGAGGAGCAAGCTGGTAGCTGACTGCTATGAAATTACACTGGCTACTACATTTTTAAGAAGTACAATTGTGGTAAATTTTAAAGTTTGGGTTTTTTTAAAGATTTATTTTATTGTTTTTTGACAGAGAGAGACAGAGAGAAGGGGGTGGGCCCAGAGCAGTCTCCATGGTTGCACATCATCAGTTTTCAACATGGTTTTGTTCCACGCAGGTGGGCGGGGGCTGTGCAGGGCAGGAACTGGGCTGGGGGCCTCCTGCGTGGGAGGCACAACCCCTTGAGCCAGGGGTCTAACAGGCGGAGGGGCGGGGGCGTGAGAATTGAACTGGGGGCCTCCCACAGAGGAAGCACACCCCAGTTCAGCATATGGGTCCACACGGGCCAGGACCAGGATTGTGAGCACTTAACCTGCTGTGTGTGTGTGTGTGTGTGTATACGTTCATGTATATATGTATGTGTGTGTATTAAGTAAGGCAGCTTACTGCCCCTCCTCCCATCAAGTAGCCACCCAGATTACCATCAAATCTAAAAACAGTTTTAAAGCAGCTTGGATGGGAGTCAGAGCTGTGGTTTCCATAACAACGCATGGCACTGTGGTTTCCATGGCAATGCATCCCTACAGCTCCAACCCTCCCACCCATCTCTGCACTTTCGGTTTAGGGTTACCTTTCCATCCTCTTCATCTATGTTTTACATTTGCGTTTTTATTTTGTCTTTCTGTGTATTCAAACTACAAACCCACAGAGTTTCCATAAATACTAAAGACAGAAAAGGTCTTGAGGGGCTCTATGCTCCCACCAAAATGTCCTCTCCTGAGTAAGCTCTAGTGACCCATTGTGGTGGCTCTCTAACTCATCTGGCATGTTCTCTCCCGTCTATGCTGTGAGGGCTCCTTCCTGCTCCACAGTTTCTTCAGTTTGTATTTACCAAAGGTCCCCTCTCCCTCTACCTTCCCCCTAATTACACTACTTGCCCGCCACCTCTAACTCACAGGTTGCCAACCTCAACATCTAGTGTGAGACTGCATATACATTTTCCCATCTCATATAATCATTTGAAAATCCATAGACTGGGATGCTGGGATAGCTCAGCAGTTGAACACTTGCCTTGTAATCATGAGATCTGAGGTTTGATCTCAGCTCAGCCCGTGCAAACCCACATGCTGAACTGCGGTGCAACTGGTAACTGCCGGATGGCTTAATGGCAAAGGTTCCCACCTCCCAGGCAGGAGGCCCCTGGTTGGGTTCCCACCTGCGTGGCCCCACATCCACCTGTGTGGAGTGAAACCATGTCACAGCTAATGATATACAACTATGGAGACTGATCTGGGCAACCTCCTTTCTCTCTCTCTCTCTCTCTCTCTCTCTCTCTCTACCCCCTTCTCTCAAAAAACAATAAAAATGATTAGACTATTTTAAATAACCATAATTTATCTCATTTAAAAATATTACTATTAAATTACTTTAAGGGGAAAAAAAGACTGGAGAGGGGATAGATGAAACAAGACTGGCCATGAGTTGATAATGGTTACAGCTAAAGTTTATTATAATATTTTCTCTGTTTCTCTCTATGCTTTTAAATTTCTGTAATGAAATTTTTTAAAAGACTTATTTTATTGTTTTTGACAGAGACAGAGAGAAGGGGGAGGGCCCAGAGTAGTCCCCACAGTTGTACATCATCAGTTTTCGATATGGTTTCATTCCACACAGGTGGGCGGGGGGCCGCACAGGGCAGGAACTGAGCTGGGGGCCTCCCACATGGGAATCACAACCCAGTTCAGCATATGGGTCCACACAGGCTGGAGCCAGGACTCTATTCTCGGTCCCCGAGGCTGCAAAGCAAGTGCTTAACACGCTGAGCCATCCCAGCTTCCCCCGTAATAAAATTTTTTTCAAAGATAAGAAAGAAAATGTTTTCTGTCTTTGGTATTCTTTTTTCTTTTCTTTCTTTCTTTCTTTTTTGCTAACATGGCTTACAGAAAGAATAAAATGCTTCCGTACAAGATTTTATTGTTTTAATCCTAAGTGTTCTTATAAAATATCTCACCCTATAATTTTTTTAAGTAAAATCATATTGTTAACTTGGGAGAAAGAGGCACTCTATCCTTCCTTGTTTTATTGAAATCTTTAACCTGGGGTATCTGGGATGGCTCAGCGGGTTAAGCGCTCACTTTGCAGCCCCGGAGCCCAAGGAACAAGTGCCGCTCCAGCCCATGAGGACCCACATGCTGAACTAGGGTGTGCCCCCAGTTCAGTTCTTGCCTGGATCTATGTGGGAGGTTCCCAGCCCAGTTCCTGCCCTGCGCAGCCCCGCGCCCACCTGTGTGGAATGAAACTATATGGAAAACTAATGCTGTCAACTATGGAGACTGCTCGGGGCCCTCCCCCTTCTCTCTGTCTCTCTCTCTCTGTCAAAAATCAATAAAAATAAATCTTAAAAAAAAAAAATTTAACCAAATGAATATGTACTGTTTCTCTATTTAAGTAATTATGCTAGGGGAAGCCGGGATGGCTCAGTGGGTTAAGCGCTCACTTTGCAGCGCCGGGGACCGGGGATCAAATCCCGGCCCCGGCCCATGCAGATCCATATGCAGAACTGGGGAGTTCCCCCAGTTCAGTTCTCTCTCTGTCTCTGTATCTCTCTCTCTCCCTCTCTCTCTTTCTGTCAAAACCAATAAAAAAATAAATAATTATGTTCATAATCTTAGCAAACTGTTATTATTACATACTTTAGATATATGAAAAAAGGTACAGGCATACCTCATTTTATTGTTTCACAGATATTGCATTTTTTACAAATTAAAGGTAAGACCCTCCACCATCACAAGGATTACAACAAGCTTGTCCAACCTGCCGCCCACAGGCCACATGTGGCCCAGGACGGCTTTGAATGCAGCCCAACACAAATTCATAAATGTTCTTAAAACATTCTGAGATTTTGTGTGTGATTTCTTTAGCTCATCAGCTGTCATTAGTGTTAGTATATTTTATGTGTGACCCAAGACAGTTCTTCTTCCAATATGGCCCAGGGAAGCCTAAAGTTTAGACACCCCTGGATTATAACTTGCTGAAGGTTCAGATGACGGTTAGCATTTTTTTAGCAGTAAAAATTTTTTTTAAAGATTTTATTGTTTGAGAGAAGGTGAGAGAGAGAGAAGAGAGGAGGGCCCAGAGCAGTCTCCATAGTTGTTCATCATTAACTGTGACATAGTTTCATTTCACACAGGTGCGGGAATCAAACCAGGGGCCTCCCGCATGGAAGGTAAGAACCGTTGCTTCCTTCCCAATAATTACCAGTTGCACTGCAGTTCAGCATGCGGTTGCATGGACCGGGGCCAGGAGTCAAACCCCAGACCTTGCCAATTGCAAGGCAAGTGCTTAATCGCTGAACTATCCCAACATCCTCAGTAAAACATAGTATTTTTAATTAAGGTATGTATACTTTTCCTAGATATAATGTCAATTGCATACTTAATAGACTGCAGTATAAACATAACTTTTTTAGGTACTAGGAAACCAAAAAATTGTGTGGCTCACTTTATTTCAATATTTGTTTTATTGCAGTGGTTTGGAACTGAACCCAAAAGTCTCCAAGGTGTACCTGTATAAAGAACAATAGAATAAGCATCTGTGTGCCAGTTTACCCACCTACCTAACCCCCAACTTAAAAATGGAAGCATTTTCATGTTCACTTATGTCTTTTTCAGTCATTATCTCCCACGGTTCTCACCTTAGGATATTTGCAGTTGCTGTTTCCTGTGCCCATCATGTGGTTTCTTCCTCGTCATTCAGGCTTTGGTCCAAATCTCACCTCCTTTAAGAAGTCTTACCACATTCCACCTATCTAAAGTAGTTTCCCCCCTTATACACACTCAAAAAAATCACTATCACATCACATTGGTCTATTAGTGTATCAGTTAGCATTCGCTGCATAACAAATAGCCCCCAGACAAAATGATTTAAAGATACTTCTTACCCCATCTAAAGTTGTGTTTCCTGTGACAATGTAAGCCCCCCAAGGGTAGCACCTTCTCTTCTTGTTCACCATCATATCTCCAGAACCTAGACAGTGTTCACCTCAGAGAGATATTGAATAATTCTTTGTTGAATGAATAAATGAATGGGTCTGTTGACTGTCCTGGGCTGAAAATGGAGAGGGCCACTTGGACAACCACTGTAACTCTAACTGAAGCCAGAAAGTGAAACACTTTCTTAAGAAAAGGAGGAGTGGGAAAGCTGGAATGGCTCAGCAGGTTAAGCACTCACTCTGCAACCCCAGGAACCAAGGATCAAATCCCAGCCCCGGCCCATGCAGACTCATATGCTGAACTGAGGTGTGCTTCCCATGCGGGAGGCCCCCAGTTCAGTTCTCACCCCTCAGTTCAGCCCCTGGCTCGAGGGGGCGTGCCTCCCATGCAGGAGGCCCCCTGCCCAGTTTCTGCCCTGTGTGGCCCCCACCCACCTGTGTGGAACAAACTCATGTCAAAAACTGATGATGTACAACTATGCTCTGGGCCTTCCCCCTTCTCTCTGTCTCTCTCTGTCTCTCTCTGTCTCTGCCAAGAACCGGTGAAATGAATCTTTAAAAAAAAAAGAAAAAGAAAAAGAGGTTAAAAAAACCAGAGGAGGGGATCTGGAGAAGGACCAGGAGAAGGAGGAGAAAGTAAGAAGGCTGTTTCTGTCTATGGCCTGGGAAGAAAGTCAGAACAAAGGAGCCCTTATTCATCAGTGTAGACAGGTAAATAGTACACTCTGCATGAGAAACTCCTACCCTCCCCCTGCCTTGGACAGAGGTCTTTCCCCACGACAGTCAGTCCAGGGGGCCATAAGTCCTGGGGGGGTCATTCTGGGGAAACTTGCCCATCTGCACCCCCTGCCTCCTCTTCTAAGCTCAAGTCCCCCTAGTCAAGTCAAGGTTGGAGTATTCACAGCTTTACCCTCACCCCAGCCCCACCTTCACTCCACACACATTTTTCAGAACACACCATTGCTTGTATCAGGCCTTACCACAACATTTAGTTTTTAGCTTGGCAAGCTCTCCTGGTAGACTTCTTGAATTCCCTCTCCCTGATGGTAAGAACCACCAGCTGGTAAGAGCCAAGGAGAGCCATCTGGGATAACCCACGTCGGCCTGGCTGCAGTGCATGCTGGGGTCCAGAGAAAGGCAGAGCCTGAGATAAGAGGGGCGAAGCCAGCGATGGGTCTGACCGCTTGGCTGTGCCTTGGGGCTTGTAATAATTATTATTGTCATCACCATCATCATTATTACATTAACATGCTAATAACTATAACAAAATTGCTGTTGTTATTTTTATTTTTATTATTAAGCATGATGCTAGCACAGTGCAGGAATGGTGGCTGAGCCTTGCAGATATGTGGAATAAAGGCTTTCCAGATGGGGGAAACAGCCAGTGCAAAGGCCCAGGGGCTGGAGGTTGTGAGGTGTTTGAGGAGCAGCAAAGAGGCCAGTGTGGCTGGTACAGAATCAGGAGACATGGTCAGAGAGG
>PVKE010030178.1:0-19803 GCA_004027555.1 Craseonycteris thonglongyai
CGCGCACGACCCTGGTTTTCCGCGCGCCAAGACCCTGGTTCTCCGCACCAAGACGCTAATTTTCAGACGCACACGACCCTGGTTTTCCGCGCACACGACCCTGGTTCTCCGCGCACACGGCCCCGGTTTTCCACGCGCCAAGACCCCGGTTTTCCGCGCGCACGGCCCCGGTTATCCGCGCGCACAGCCCCGGTTTTCCGCGCGCCAAGACCAAGAGGATACTTTTGCCTAAATTTTCGGGGGGACCCATGTACGGGTCGCTGAGTGTTGGGTTCGAGACCCCAGCCCTGGCTCTGCGCCCCCCTGAGCCCGAGACGCCCCCTCGGAGTCCTTGGGGTGGGGCCTGTGGCGCGTGGACAGCGGGGCGCGTGGCCACCAACGGTCGCTTCCAACCAGACGCATTTATTCCCTCCGGGTGGCGGCGATCAGGGCGCGCAGGCTGCACCGGTCCCCCCGGTCCCCCCGGGGCTCCCGCTTCCCGGGGGGCTTCGGGCGCGGGGCCCCTCCGTCCGCCTGCTGTCTGTCCGTCCCGCCTCTTACGAGGGCGCCCCCGGGGTGACCCCGCTTCCTGCGGGGAGGAGCCGGGCAGGCGGCTGCACCGACGCGGCGACCCGGAGCGAGAACACGTGGACTGGGACCCGCGCATGCGCGGCACGCCGCCTCGGCCACGCCCCCTCTCACTGCGGGAAGAGCTTCCGGAACTTGCCGTAGGCCGCGTGGCTGATGATGACCTTGACGTCGGCCACGCCGGCCTCGGGGATCACGTCCACCTGCTGCACCGTCGCCTCCTTATGCAGCCAGCTGAGGGGGGGCGGTGCCGCGCATGCGCGTGAGGACCCTCCCACATGGGGGGCGGACCCCGCAGCGCAGCCCAGGCTTGTCGTGGTGCCTGCAGACGCTGCGCATGCGTAACTCACGCACAGGGCCTGTGCCCGCCCCGCCCACGCCGAGGCCCCGCCCATGCTGTGGCCCCGCCCACTCACCCACTGCCCTGCCCGCTGAGGCCCCGCCCATGCACCCACCGACCTACCCACGGAGGCCCCGCCCATGCCGCGGCCCCGCCCACACGGAGACCACGCCCACACCCGTGACCCACTGCCCTGCCCGCTGAGGCCCCGCCCATGCACCCACCGACCTACCCACGGAGGCCCCGCCCATGCCGAGGCCACGCCCACACGGAGACCACGCCCACACCCGTGACCCACTGCCCTGCCCGCAGAGGCCACGCCCATGCACCCAACCTACCCAGAGGCCCCGCCCACCCACCGCCCTGCCCCCCGAAGCCACGCCCACCCGAGTCCCCACGCACCTGAGCTGCGGCCCTGCCAGCCGCACGCGCAGGGTGAGGACGCGTCTCCCCGTCACCCTGAGAATCGCGTCTTCCAGCTCCGCCTTCAGCTCCTCCAGCCCGAGCCCCAGGAGCGCGGACACGGCGAGGGCGCGCGGCTCCGCGGGGCGGTACCTGCGTGGAGGCGATGGGCACACGCTCAGCCACGGGCCCCCCGGCCCACTGGTCCCCAACTGGGGCCCCTGCAGACGGCCAGACAACGGGCACGGTGGTCGCAGCACGGTTAAGCGGGCGCGCAGCCAGGGCGCAGGGCACGCGCGTGGGCCTGCGGCTCTGAGAAAAAGGCACTTGACTGACAGCAGTGAGGGGGCGGGCTCCCGGGAGGCAGGCGGGGCCGCTCGGGGCCACGCCCAGGCGCTGCGCACGGGGGCGGGGCCGCGTCCAGGTGCTGCGCTCGGGGGCGGGGCTGCGCACGGGGGCGGGGCCGTGCCCACGCAGGGCGCACAGGGGCGGATCCGCGCACGGGGGCGGGGCCGCGTCCCGGTGCTGCGCTCGGGGGCGGGGCCGCGCACGGGGGCGGGGCCGCGTGCTGGTGCTGCGCTCGAGGGCGGGGTCGTGCAGGCCACACCCAGGCGCTGCGTACAGGGGTGGGGCCGCGTCCAGGCGCTGCGCACGGGGGTGGGGCCGTGCCCAGGCGCTGCGCACGGGTGTGGGGCCGCGTCCAGGCGCTGTGCTCGGGGGCGGGGCCGCGCGCGGGGGGCGGGGCCGTGCCCAGACACTGCGCACGGGGGCGGGGCCGTGCAGGCCACACCCAGACGCTGCGCGCGAGGGCGGGGCTGTGCCCAGGCGCTGCGCACGGGGGTGGCGCCGCGCACGGGGGTGGGGCCGCGTCCAGGCGCTGTGCACGGGGGGCGGGGCCACGCATGGGGGCGGGGCTGCGCCCAGACGCTGCGCTCGGGGGCGGGGCCGCGCGCGGGGGGCGGGGCCGCGCGCGGGGGCGGGGCCGCGCGCGGGGGCGGGGCCTCACCCGGGCACCAGGTCCGCCTTGTTGTGCACTTCCAGCATGGTCGCCAGCAGCGCGCCGGGCAGGCGCAGGCCCTGCAGCGCCGACAGCACGCTGGCCTTCTGCAGCTCGCTCTCGGGGTGGCTCACGTCTCGCACATGCAGCAGCAGGTCCTGCGGGCGACACGGGCCGCGTGGCCGCCACCTGCACGGCCACCAGCCCTAAGGGGGCCCCCGGCGCGTTGCAGGCCGCCCCGGCTCTGCCCCGGCCGCCCCACGCTCACGGAGTGCGCCACGTCCTCCAGGGTGGCCGCGAAGGACTCGATGAGGCTGTGGGGCAGTTGCGACAGGAAGCCGATGGTGTCCACGTAGAGGACGGGCACGCGGGAGGGCAGGGACCCCGCGTGCGCCGTCACGTCCAGCGTCGCAAACAGCTGATCCCGGGGCTGGGCGGCGGCGTCCCCCGTGAGCGCCTTGATCAGCGTGGTTTTCCCTGCAGGTTGGGGAGCAGGGCGCACGCTGCGTGCCCGAGGCGGGGCCCCGGCAGCCCCTCCGCGCTCGGTGTCCGCGGGCCCGCCTCCCGTGCGCGCGGGCAGCGCTCACCGCAGTTTGTGTATCCCACCAGGGAGACCACGGGGAACTCCCGCCGCCGCCGCTGCCTCCCCAGGAGCTCGCGCTTCCTCCGCAGCCTCTCCAGGGCCCCCCGGATCTTCGTTTCCCTTTCCTTCCACAGGCGCTGCTGCACCTGCACGAAAGACTCCCCTGGGGGCAGCCAGGGGCGCGCGCCTGGGTCGGGGCGCGCGCACGGCGACCGGGGCGCACGGGCCCCCCCTGTGGGGACCCGGGCAGGCGCGTCCGGCCGCCCCGGGAGCCCCCTGGCGCCCCGGCTTGTCTCACATGACTGCGGACGATTCAGGGACGGGGGTCCCCTGCGCAGAGGGGCCTCCTGGGACACCCCCCCCCCCAGTCCCCAGCACCCGGCGACAGGCGCCTGCACACATTACCTGACCCCATGATGTAGCGAGAGCCCCCTGCTCGTCCGTCCAGCCGGGCGGCGCTGGACCTGGTGTGGACACAGGGCCGCTCAGGGGACTGGCGGACACGCGTGCCCGTGCGCTGAGGTCGGAGCGCGCGCAGCACGCCACGTGGGCGGGGAGGAGTCGCGGGGTCGCGTGCCAGGTCACTGTTAACTGCACCCCCGGGTAACAGATGCGCATCCACGAGACGGGGTGCGGCTGCCGGGAGCCCCCCTGGGCGTTCGGGCACCTCAGCAGGGGCAGCTCGGCCAGCGCCACCTGCAGCCGCGCCTCCCTGGTCCGGGCGTTGCAGCGGAAGATGTGCAGGACCACGGTGAACCGGTCGAACACCGGCACGGCCCAGGCGGCCTCCAGCTCTTTCTGGGGAGCGGAGAGTGCGTGGGCGGGGCCTGCGCGGGAGCCCCGCCCCGTCCCGAGGCTGGGGGTGGGGCTTGCACAGCTCCGCCCACGTACCTTGGTGGGCGCCGACATCCTCTCCACGTTCAGGAAGACGGCTGTGACTCCCGCCAACCCTCTAATTTTGTCTGAGGGGGAGAGAGCCCTCTGGGTGGCTGTGCCACCTGGCACTGAGCCCGTGTCGGGGACGCACACACACACGCACGCGTGCACACACACATGCATGCATGCACACACACACATGCATGCATGCACACACGCGCACGCGTGATCCCCTGGGGACTGAATGCATCTAAGACTCGGGGACACACATGCAGGACCCCCCATCCGGGGGCTGAGTGGGCATCAGGCCATGGGGGTGGGGAGTGGGCTGGGGGCACTTCTTCCCCGTCTACGCCGCCCGCCCCTGGGCCTCGTCTCAGTTCCAACGCGGACGCCGGGCGTTTTCTGTCCCTGCAGGGTCGCCCCCGGCCTGCAGAGTGACAGGCTGCCCGCTCTGCGCCTCCTGGGAGCGGGAGACAAAGGGACGGAGGCGAGAGCACCGCACCCACCCGTCAGCCGCTCCAAGGTCCCCTTGCCGAAGACCAGCTTCCTGTCCGGCGCCCGGGTGGGCACCACCAGCGTCTCCACCACGGACCAGTTGTCCAGGGTGCGAACTAGCGCGGCCGCCTCTGCCACCTGCCACTCGGCTAAGGGGAGAGGGGGGTCCCGGGCGAGGGTCGCTTCAGTTCCTCTCGTGGGCAGGTGGGGCGTGAGGCTCGGCTCTGACCCAGGAGACCCTCGTTCTGTGAGCTCACAGCCCCGCACTCTTTATGTACCAGCCCCGAAGCCCCGCCCCCTCCAGCTACCCGCCCTATAGGCTCCAATCCTGAGCCACTCAACATCCCCGCCCTATGAAGTCCCGCCCCCTCTGGCTAACCGCCCTATAGGCTCCAATCCTGAGCCACTCAACATCCCCGCCCTATGAAGTCCAGCCCCCAGAGGTCCCGCCCCCTCTGGCTACCCGCCCTATGGGGTCCAGTCCTGAGCCACTCAACACCCCCGCCCTATGAAGTCCCGCCCCCTCCAGCTAACCGCCCTATGAGGTCCAGGCCTGAGCCATGCCCCTCAACGTCCCCGCCCTCAAGTCCAGCCCTCCACCCCTTCTCCTGGTTCAGCCCGAAGCCCCGCCCCCTGCAGCTAACCACCCTATGGGATCCAGTCGAGCCATGCCCCTCAACCTCCCCGCCCAATGAAGTCCCGCCCCCAGAGGTTCCGCCCCCTCCAGCTACCCGCCCTATCAGATCCTGCCCCCGGTGCCCCACCCCCTGGGTTCCCCGCCCCCAATAGGTTTATCGCCCCCCGAGTCCCCGCCCCCTGGGCTCTCCAGCCTATGAGGTGCAGCTACTAAGTCACGCCTCTCAACCTCCCCGTCCTATGAAGTCCAGCTCCCAACGCCCCGCCCTTATCAGTTTCACCAAAGCCCCGCCCCCTTTATGCCAAGCCCACGCCCACGCCCCGCCTCCCTCGCTCCGGGTCACCTCGAGTCAGCTGCGGCTTCCCAGGTCCCCACTTGACCTCAGGGTGAACCAGACACACGCGCTGGGTCCCCGCCGGAAGCAACGGGTCCCTTCTCAGCAGCTCCTCCTCTTCCTCCTCCTCTTCCTGCGCATCTCCCTCCTCCCCTCCCGCTCGGCGGCTCCGGCCTCCGCCCCCGGGCCCCTGCACGTCCCTGAGACCCCCGGGGCCGAAGACCACGAGCGCGCGTACGGGGCCGGCTGGCGGCGGCAGCGGCTCGGCCCTCAGAGCCAAGCGGCCGCGAACCACGCGCAGGAGCCAGGGCCCGGGGCGGACGGCGGCCCGTAGGGCCCACATCCTGCGTCCGCCGGGACGCCACGGGGCGGGGCCTCAGGGGCGGGCTCCCCATTGGCCGCTCGGCGTCACGTGCTCCCCGCCCCTGAGTCCCCGCCCCGTGGCGGGCCCTGGCTCCCCATTGGCCGCCCGCCGTCACGTGCTCCCTGACGCTCGAGGTACGCGCGCAAGCGCAGAGACAGGACCCCGGCGGCGCTTCTCGAGCGCGCAGGCGCTGCCCCGCCCCCGCGCCGTCCGCGCCCGCTCCGGCCGCTGTGCACGGTCCGGGGGTCCCATCCCATTCCTGAGGGGCGGTCTGGAAACCCGCCCCGGGGCTCCGATCCCATTCCCAGGAGCCTTGCTAGTTCACGGCGCCCGGTGTGGACGAGCAGACCCGGAACCACCACTGGGCCCCGCACAGGTGCCTGGGGGGCCGGGCACGCGCACGCTGAGACGGGCGCATGCGCGCTGACGCGCCGGCGCGCACGCAGGCCACACCCCCTGCGTCGGCGGGCGGCAGCGCGCTCCGGCCCTGCCCCGCCACCTGGTGGCCGGTGCGCGCACTGCAGGCCGTGCAGCCTGAGCGAGGCCCCGGCGCTGGGGACTGAGGGTCCTTGGTGGCCGCGCTGCGCTCATCGCCGCTGCACGGGGGCCTCCGGGGCTCCGCTGTCCTTTGGCAGCGCCCCTTCGGCGGCCATCCTGGCCGGCGGAGCCGCGGGATGAACATTCCTGGTCGTGAGGTCGCGACCTCCTGCTTTATTTTTAAGTCTGTCACTTGGCGGCCGAGGGCAGCTGCGCGGTTTCCTCCTAAGTCAGCTCAGCATCCAAAGCCCTCAGGACAGTGCTGACCTCTGTGGTCCCGGCCCAGTGACGCCGCTGTCACAGCCGGGAGGCCACGGGACAACGGGGAAGACCTGGGGACAACGGGGGAAAGACCTGGGGACAACGGGGGAGAGACCTGGGGACAACGGGGAAGACCTGGGGACAACGGGGGAAAGACCTGGGGACAACGGGGGAAAGACCTGGGGACAACGGGGCAGAGACCTGGGGACAACGGGGCAGAGACCTGGGGACAACGGGGAAGACCTGGGGACAACGGGGGAAAGATTTGGGGAGAACGAGCAAAGACTTGGGGAGAACGGGGGAGAGATTTGGGGAGAACGAGCAAAGACTTGGGGACAACGGGGCAAAAACTTGGGGACAACGGGGAAAGACTTCGGGAGAGCGGGGGAAGATCTGGGGACAACGGGGAAGACCTGGGGACAACGGGGGAAAGATTTGGGGAGAACGAGCAAAGACTTGGGGACAACGGGGGGAAAACTTGGGGAGAACGAGCAGACCTGGGGAGAATGAGGAAGATTTGGGGAGAACGGGGAGATTTGGGGAGAGCGGGGAAAGACGAGTGCACACCCTCCCATGGACTTAAGTCATCTGCGCGTCACTAATACTTGACACGGTGCCAACGCTCTGCAAGTGGTGGTGACGCTGTCACTTCGGGAACGTTGAGCCGTCTGTCCCTGCGGCGTGAACACAAGCCTCTTAGCACCCCAGTAACAGTGTGACACTGGGCACCTACACAGTCACGTCAGCAACAGTGTCACCTCTTCCCTGAGACCTTCCATCCGGTTGGAGGTGTCTGTACGTGTGTGAGGTCCTGCGATACGAGGCCTGACTGTACACGTATGTACACACATCTGTCTACACGAGGACTGTCCGGAAAGCCTGCCGCCATGTAACTGTTCTCGTTATACCGACGATGATCGTTTCCGGACAGACAGCTGCAGGTGTACATATTCTAACTTTTTACCCAAAACGGGTACATACATGTTTAGAGGCTTTAGACTCCATGCTGAGCATATATGTCCGGTAAATACTAGTGCTGTGTGTGGGGGCCCCAGACGGGGACCCCCATGGATACGTTATAACGAAGCACCTCACGTTAGGCGGGCTCCATGCCCACCCGCCGCCGCGGCCACTTGTGTCTGGCTACTTGTAACCGTACCCCGTGGGGAAGGAGAGGGTGACAGCTGTGGGGAAGGAGGGTGACAGCCGTGGGGAAGGAGGGTGACAGCTGTGGGGAAGGAGGGTGACAGCCGTTTGCGTCTGACTCGGCCCCGCCTACCGTTTCCGCGTGTGTGTCCTCTGCGCTTGACTTTGAGCTCGGTCTCTAGAAATACCGCGGACACCTGTTGTCTCTGCTCCCTCCGGACGTGGGGGGCGGGGGCCGCTCCCGCCCCGATTCTCATGCTGGTGCCACACCGGAGGCCTCCCGGCCGTACGTGGGGGTGGTATCCGGGTGTCCCGTCGGCGTCTGGAGGCCAGGGCTGTGCCCATCCCCATGTCTGCATGACCCCGTGGGGACTTGGCTTGGGGACCAGGGATCCCAGACAGGCCCTGTCCCCACAGGAGGCTGGGTCACCGCCTGAGGAGCTGTGTGTGTGTGTCACGGCATCTCCCCTCGGCCCCTGGAACTCTGTGGAAGAACGTTTGGGGGGCAGGTCCCTGCGGGGACTTGGGGTCCCCCCTCCGGCCGGCTTTCGCCGCCCGACGCTGCTGCCGGGGGCCCGCGTGCGTCCCCTTTGCGAACGGGGCCGTGTGCGCGCGTCGCGGGCTGTGGGCCGCACGCAGGCTGAGCGAGCCGGAGCCTGGGGCTGAAAATCCTTAGAATTTATTTGAAAATACAAACGTGATCTCGCAAAACGTTGCTAAACGGCTCTACACGGCAAAGAGAAGCTGACTTTACATCCTCTGTACATCGCCGGCCGGGCACCCTGCCCACCACGAGGGAGGCCCGGGCAGCTCCCACCGCCAGGCGGGCGCTCTCGGAGCAGAACCCGGTTCCCTCCGGTGTGGACGCGGCCACGTGGGCCCTCTGCCCGCCAGGCCCGGGGGGCAGGCAGGGGACACGCTCCCGCGCCGAATAAATACAACGGATTCCAACAAACGCACTTCATTCTCTGCAACAGACAAGACGGGGCGCCGGTCACAGGGTCCCGTCCTCACGGAGGCCGCGGCGCCCGCCACAGGCTCCCCCTGCGGGTGGCGGGTCACGAGGGCTGCAGGTCCTCGTCCCCACGGTCGTAATCGTACAGGTCGACGGGGCCCAGCGCGGACGGCGCCTCGAACAACGGCCTCTGGGTCAGCGGCGACCGCAGTGCGCTCAGCTTCTGGTCCACAGGGCTGAGCTCCGCCTCGTACCTTCAGGGACAGGGTGCGGTGACCGTGAGGGAGGGGATAGGGGACGCAGTGACATGGGGACAGCAGGGGACGCGGTGATGAGGGGATAGGGGAAGGGTGGCCCTGCACACAGGTACGAGGGTGCCGAGTCCCACCCACGGGGAGACGCCCGCGTCCTGCACACACACACACACACGCGCGTCCTGCACACACACATGACGGGACAGGCGCGTGCACAAGGAAGCTGCAGACGCATGTGCACGTAGGTGTGAGCAGGATGCACACACACGCTCCCCGGAGGAGGCAGGTCGTGCATGGGCGTGAGGCGGGTCAGCCCGCGACCTGGCAGCGTCCGTCCCTCCCGACCCCGGGGGCGTTCGGGGCACAGCGTCTGACCCCACGGCTCCCTGCATCCGCACAGGCTGGGGTGTGGTGCGGGCCCCGCTGCCCATCAGGGGCGGCGACCAGAACCACGCGGCCCGCACGCGTCACGGTGGGCGCCGAGTCCCACGCAGCTGGGTGCGGGTGCGGCCGGCCTGCACGCTGTTCCCAGAGCGCAATGGGCAGGAAGGGGGCTGGCGGCAGCGTGCATGCACGAGGGGGCCGTCACCCGGCCGCTGGCCCAGCTATGGGTGTGCCCGTGTCCCCACTCACCCGTCCTCCCACGAATCCTCCGCCACCAGGATGTCGTACTCCTCGGCCGCGTACTTCTCCCAGTCGGACAGCTCAGGGCCCTCAGCCTCGCTCTCCTAGGACGTACACGCGTGTCACGGGGCGCCCTCGCCCTGAGCAGGGGTCCCTTCGCTCTGACCAGGGGCACCCCTCGCCCTCACCCTCGCCCTGAACAGGGGCACCCCTCGCCCTCGCCCTCACCCTGAGCAGGGACGCCTGCTCCCTCTGCTCGTGGTCCAGGTACTTCTCAATGTTGAAGAAGGTGTCGAAGAAGACGTTGGCGAGCTTGCACGACTTCAGGTCGTGCAGCGTGATCCTCCCTGTTGGGCAGCGCGCACGTTTACACCACGTCACGCCCGCCCGGGCGGCTCTCGGGGCCTGGCTGGCGTGCGCCCCTGGCAGGCCTCTGAGACGTGCCCTCGGGAATGGTTGGGGACGGGGGCGGGGGTGGGAGACCAAGTGCCAGGTGCCCCGAGAGGAGGACCCGAGGACAGGCACGTGGTCGCGGGGTCTGGACGCCCAGCTCCCAGGCCCTGGGCGGGTGTCTGTGCTCACGTACAGGGCGGGACCCCATCTCAGGACGGCTCAGCGGGATGGGAAGGAAGGGGACACACCCCGAGTCCTGTCAGAACCCCATGACGGGCCATCACGTGGCAGCTGAGACCCACTGTCCCCCTCCCACGGGAGCCCAGCCCACCCCCGGGTGGGCCTGGCGGGGCGGCGGGCCGGGCTGACCTGGGTCCCGGGGCTTGAGCAGGTCAAGCATCTGGCACAGGCAGTCCTGGAAGGGCAGGGCCTCGATGGCCATGTTGTCCAGCCTGCGGCACTGCTCCTCGTAGAAGTACTCCAGCTCGAACATGGACAGCGCCCCGTCCCCGTCCAGATCCATGCAGCGGAACCAGTACTCGATGCTGCGCCAGCCGCGGCCCGGGGCCTCGTCAGACGCTGCCCCGCACGGGCCCTCCGGGCAGGGACCCCCACCCACGAGGACGAGTCCCCCCAGCAGGGACCCCCCATCCACCAGGACAAGGCCCCCCCAGGGCATCCAGACAGCTACCTGGTGGGGGTTTTCTTGTCCTCCTCGGAGATGAGAAACCAGACGAAGTCGGCGTAGCTGATCTTCCCTTCCTTCTGCACCTTCCGGCCCCTGCGCCCCGGGCAGGAAGCCACACACCACCAGTCAGGGACGCGGCCTAGGGGCGTGAGGCCCAGCCTGCCCCCCGGGGGCATGTGGAGCCCACCCCTGCGGGGGAGGTGCCCCACAGCTGTCCTGAGACTGCGGAGGGGACCCTAGAGGCAGGTGGGGCTGGGACGGCCGTCCTGAGACTGCGGAGGGGACCCTGGGACTAGGTGGGGCCGTGGTGGGGGGTGCTGTGGCCTTGCTCATGCTGCCTGGTGACCCTCACTGCCCCACATCCAGGCCTCGCTCAGACACCGAGGGTCTGAGATGGACGACGGACACAGGGCTGTGTCCCCCTTACCAGTGGTCTCACGTGACAAACATGAATTTCCCCTTTGCTTCTGAACTTGTGACAAACGTGTGTCCTTACCTATGACCTCCAAGAACGTGTCCTCCCTTACGAATGACCTCACATGACACAGCCACGTTCCCTATTCATGAACTCGTGACAAAACTGTCCCCTACTCGTGAGCTCACGACACAACCATGCCTCTTATTCATGGCCTCACGTGACAAACTGCATCCCTTGTTCACGAGCTCATGTGACATAGCCGTGTCTATTCATGGCCTCACGTGACAGTTGCACTATTTATTCATGACCTCACACGATATAGCCGTGTTCCCTATTCATGACCTGACATGACACAGCTGTGTCCGTATTATGACCTCGTGACAGCCACGTCCTATTCATGATCTCACGTGACAGTTGCACTATTCTTTATTCATGACCTCACATGACACAGCTGTGTCCCTATTCATGACCTCATGTGACAGCTGTGTCCTATCCATGACCTCACGTGGCATAGCCATGCCCTTTTCATGACCTCACGACAGCCATGCGTGTCCTCCCGTGACCTCGTGTGACAGCAGCTGTGTCCCCCTCACTGATGACCTCACAAGGTGATGATCGCAGAACAAGACCAGCTCCCGTCGGGCAGGGAAGGGGACAGAAAGAACCGCATGCAGCACAGCCCCCCGGCCAACGTCACCACGGGGCCCCGGAGCCGGGGGGGGACACGCACCGCGTCACTGCTCCGGAGAAGATCCTCTCAATCATCTTGGTGGATATGGCTGCGAGAAGAGGGTGGGCTGTGAGTACCGGGTCCCTGCCCGATGGCTCGCCCTCAGAGACCGCCAGGTGGAAGCTAGCGGCGGTCCCCGAACGCCCAGGGGCACACCAAGGGTGACAGGCACACAGGTCAGGACAGGGGGGTGTGGTGCTCAGGGTCCCCCTCACCGTGGTCGTTGTGCCGGGCCAGGTCCTGCGGGTCGATGAGCAGGTCGTGGTCGGTGTCCAGCTCCCAGAACTTGCAGTAGATGACGTAAAAGTGCTCGTAGGAGAAGAACTCCGTCAGCTGGTTGATGTCCGACTCCTCCTCCAGCAACGCCACGTTCTGACAGACAGGCCGAGACCAACTGCTGGGCTCCTGGGGGCGGGGGCCCCGGGTGCCCACATGTGGGGGCGCAGGGCAGGGCCCCGGCTCTCAGGGGTCAGCCCCCCGCACCCGCATGCACTTGGGTGCAGGAGGCCCCCGGCCCCCGTTCGCTTGGCGGGTGGGAGGATGGACAGACGGGTGAGGGGTGGGAGCACACACAGATGGACAGACGGGGTGCCCCGGTGCCCTCGTGGCTGCCCACCTGCAGGAAGGAGCTCCGGCGGAGCTCCGCACACGTGATCCTCCCTGACCAGGACCTGTTGACCGTGTAGAAGATCCTCTGTATGACCTGCCGGGGGAGGGCCGTCAGCCAGGCGCAGCACCCCCTCGTCGCCAGCAGAGGGCACGCGCGCCCCACAGACCAGCCGGCTGGGAGGACCAGGCGGGAGGCCGGCCGTGGGCTGCAGCCCTACAGCCAGGCTGAGCGGCCCCGGGCGGACCCTCCACATGTGGGGTCCGGGAGGGGCTCGTGGGGCCGGCCGCCCAGCTCCCTGGGCCCCCCACGAGCCACATAGGCCGGAGGACGCAGTGGTGAGCAAGGCCCCGCCCACCGCATGCCAGAGAAATAAGCCCCGCCCAGTGCACACCAGTGGCATGAGGCCCCGCCCACAGGCAGCTGGCACCAGCACTCACGGTGGTGATGTAGCGAGAATGGAACTCGGACGCCTCTTTCAGGAACGCCAGGCCGGGGTGGGTGTTCACCACGTCCTGCACAGGGGACGCAAGACAGCTGCACACACGCGGGCAGCCCCTGCGGGCACCGGCGCCCATGGATCGGAACCACGGCGCCCCCCGCGCTGCGACGAGCAGCCACACGGCCGCTCTGTGACCTCAGGCTGCGCGTGGGACCACGCCAGCCAGGAGGGCGCGCAGCAGTGTGTGTGCCAAATACAGTCCTCGCCTCCCGGCACACGTACCGCACACGTGTGAACACACGAGGACAGACTTCTGGAACATCCTCATCTGACAAACACGTGAATTGTGGGGGCCCTGTGACTCGGTCACTCCTACTAGAGCTGCTCCGGGGCTCTCAGTCACTCGTGAGTGTTCAGTGAGCGACATGTAACGGGGCCCCCCCGTAATCGGCTCCCCCGTCTGTAAGACAACCGCACGGCACCGTCTCCAAAGGCTCAGGTGAGCCTGGGACTCAGGCACCAGGACTCTGCCCGTCTCAGTGATCCCGTCCTTCCTTCAGGCCATGGGACAGTGTCTGAGCCAAGACCCCCGGGCCGGGTCCATGCGGACGTGCCCGAGAAGGGTGCACAGTGTGCAGTGCGGGTCAGGGAGGTGCCTGTGAGGAGGGGGGAGGTACGTGGGGTGAAGCATGTGTGGTGCAGACCAGGGCCTACCTGCAGGAAGGGGATGAAGTCCTCCTGCACCAGGTAGTTGCAGCCGGGGTTCATGAGCAGGTGCACAAACTTGGCAGCGTCGTCATGACAGTTCTGCAGGACCCTGGGGCACAGAGGATGTGGAGCATCCACACACGCGTGCGCGCGTCCACAGCCCCTGCAGCCCAGGCGTGGGGCTGCCCCAGGAGACCCATTCCCTGTCCTCCCTTTGCGGCCCCAGGAGCCGGGTGGGTGATGGAGGGCGCGCCGCGCCCTGTCCCTTCCCGTGCCCGCTTCCCCAGGCCTAGGACTCACTTTCTCCACATGGCGATGAACTTGTGCACCGACACGGAGCCTGTGCGCTCTCCCCCGGCCGCACAGAACAGCGGCGCCTTCCAGTACAGCGGGCAGCCGCACGCCTGCGGGGGGACGCAGCGGTGAGCAAGGCCCCGCCCACCGGAGAAATAAGGCCCCGCCCACTGCGAGCCAGAGGCATGAGGCCCCGCCCACTGCGCAGCAGAGGCATAAGGCCACGCCCACTGCGCAGCAGAGGCATGAGGCCACGCCCACTGCATGTTCCAGAGGAAGAACGAGGCCCGGCCCACTGCGAGCTCCTCAGGTAGGACAAGGCCCCACCCACTGTAGGCTCTGCAGGGTGAGGCCCCGCCCACTGTGCGCCAGAGGCATGAGGCCCCGCCCACTGCACATTCCAGAGGAAGAACGAAGCCCGGCCCACTGTGCACCAGAGGCATGGGGCCCCACCCACCGCCCACCAGAGCAATAAGGCCCCGCCCACTGCACACCAGAGGCATAAGGCCCCGCCCACTGCACACCAGAGCAATAAGGCCCCGCCCACTGCGCACCAGAGGCATGAGGCCCCGCCCACTGCGCACCAGAGGCATAAGGCTCCGCCCACTGCACGTTCCAGGGGAAGAACGAGGCCGGCCCACTGCGAGCTCCTCAGGTAGGACAAGGCCCCGCCCACCACACTGCGCAGAAATAAGGCCCCGCCCACTGCAGGCTCTGCAGGGAGGATGAGGCCCCGCCCACCACGCTCCGCAGAAATGAGGCCCCACCCACTGCAGGCTCTGCAGGGAGGGTGAGGCCCCACCCACTGCACGCCAGAGGAAGAATGAGGCACCGCCCACCACACGCCAGAAGAATGAAGCCCTGCCCACCACGCTCCAGAGGAAGAGAGGCCCCGCCCACGGCAGCCAGAGGAACCGGTGCCCCGCCCACCACGCCCCTGACCAGGCCCTAGCAGGACCCCAGCTCCGGAAACGAAGCCGCTGGTGGCGACCCAGGCGTAGGAGGAGGAGGAGTCGGGTAGGGAGCGCTGTGAACGCGGCTGTAACGACCACGCGTCACGGAGGGCAGCCGGGACCCTGCTCCACAGGCGCTGGGGGAGAAGGCCCACCATCAGGGGCGTAAGCCGCTCCACGCAAACAGCAGCACACGATGGGACAGGTAAAAAGTAGGCACGAAGGAAAATGCACATATTCAAGAGAACACCAACCAAGTGAGGTCCCCGGGACGGTTCTGAATGCCGTTACCCTTCAGCACACAGCAGACAAGACAGACGGCACAGTGGCCAGGCGGGTCCCGTCCCACACGGGACGTGAGGCCTGAACCCACGTGCCCACGAGCGTGGCCCGTGACGGGAAAGGGTCGCCGGCAGCTCTACAGCCTCAAGAAACGGGCTCCGAGACCGAACACTTTTCCACAACGTCCCGGCATCTGGGACGATGGCACAGGGGCCTCCCCGCACGCCTGGGTTTGCACGCGCTGACACACGGGAATCACAGGCCGACCGTCGCTCGCGGACACGGTCGCGGAGACCCCCACACCCACCCACCTCAGCAAACTGAGCTCGGTGATGACAAGTCACACGTGAAACAGCAGAGCAGGAGACGACGGGAGGGGAAGACGCGGCACGTGTGCAGGAAGGGCTCACGCACGTTCCCTGCGGCACACTGGTAACTGGGGGTGCTTCCCAGAGCTCTGCAAGCTGTCCCAGCCGGTTCCGGAACCTGGAGCGGGTCGTGGGAACCCCTGAGTTCACAGCTGGTCTGTCAGAAGCACAGGGGACAGACACGCTGGGCGTGGAGGCGGGCGTGGGGGGCCCAGGCCTCACCCCGGGGGCCTGACACTGTCTGCAGTTACAAGGTGCAAGGACTGAGCTGCAGAGCAGGACAGGCGGCGGGTGTCTGGGAAAACGCCACCTCTGCTCCCAGTACCCAGCCTGCAGGCAGAGGAAACCGTTTCTTTTAGCTTTCAACCCTGTTTCTTTTCACTGTCAAGTGTTTCCTCTCGCCACCGAGTGTTTCTTTTTGCTGTCAACACCGTTTCCTTTCGTCTTTGGCAGTTTCTCTTCGCTTCCCAGGGCAGCACCCCACTGCAGACGAGGACGCAGACGCCGTCCACGTGAGGCGTCCGTCCACCGTGCCGACGGACGGGCCCAAGAGGCGCGACGCCCGTCTCGGCCCCGCTCGCTCCATAACAGACGACACACGCACGTTTTTGAAACGGAAACGACCCGCTGCGTAACTGCGTGGACAGAGGGGAACGTGGTGGGAACATGGGAGCCGGTGGCTGAGTGGTGCGGGTGCAGCCGTGTGCCCGGGAGGGAGGAAGGGTGCACATTAAACGCCCAACCTCAACGGCTGACCGGAGAGTTCGGGACCTTTAAGTAAAAGTGACACCGACGTTGGGCAAACATCTCCAGGAAAGAGAAGCAACAGGTCTGCTCCACGGTGTGAGGCCAGGTCACCCTGACACCCAGCCAGCCGGACACGACTGACCGCAGAGCGTCGTGTCTCCTGACCTGAGCCCCTGAGGAGGCATCAGCCTCAGGGCCCGAGCGCACGGGGGGAGGGAGGAACCCCGATTCAAGGGGCTCCCGCAAAGACGCGTCAGTGAGTCCGCTTCGCGCTCTTGCCGAGGGAGAAATCCGCTCGGTCATCTCAGTTTGCAAAAGCACTGGACAAATTTCAACACTCAGGAGTGGTTTTAAAAAGGAAAAGAGCTCTCAGCAGAATAGAAATAGAAGGGAGCTGACAAGGGCATCTATGAAAAACCCGCAGCTGCCAGCCGCCTCGCGCTGGCTGACAGACGCCTCCAACCCGGGGCAGGGCTGAGGGCGCGCGAGCTGTCAGCCCCCGGCCGGCACCCGCCCCCCGGGCCAGCGCAAGGACACAGCAGAGGACACAAGACACCAGGCCCAGCGCACACACACACACACCGTCCGCAATCTAGGAGGACGGGCCGTCCCGACTCCATCGGTCCCGAGGCAGGGGACGGACCAGTGAGTGCATCGGTAAGGTCGCAGGCATAAGGTCGGCGTACTAAAGGCAACCGTCAGAAACTGAAAGAGGGGAGGCCGGGGGAGCTCAGCGGGTAGAGCACCTGCCTCCCAGTCGTGAGGTCCGGGGTTCGATTCCGGCTCCGGCCTGTGCAAACCCATGTGCTGAACTGCGGCGCAACTGGGAACGGCCGGGACGGTGGTGAAGGTTCTCGCCTCCAACGAGGGAGGCCCCCGGTTCAGTTCTGCCCCACGTCCACCTGTGTCAGAATGGATGACGTACAACTACGGAGACGGCTCTGGGCCCGCCCCCTTCTGTCTCTCTCTCTCACCTTCTCTCAAACAATAAAATAGACACGTAAGGTCAGAAACAGAAGTAAACAGCGCCATTTGCAGGAGTCGTGCGCCCGGCAGAAGATGAACAAGGCGTGTGCGACAAAGACCACGGGGCGTCTGAGGGAAAAGAACGGCGCTCCGGGCACAAGGACGCACGTTGTAGAAACAGCCCGGAACCGCTGAACCACGTGCACACGTGTGTAAATGTCCCCTCCCAGCGAAGCACAAGCTGAAGGCAGGAGCTGCACACCCCGGCCTATCTGCAAGGGGACACAGGTGGAAACCGCAGGGCCCGGGGTTTGCAAGATTCCTATGTGGGACAGACGTGCCTGAACTATGTGAGACGGTGTGAAAACTCACTGAAGACAGTGGTGGCCGGTCTCACTAGCAGCGTCAGATGCTCACACGGCGACAGAGGTGAACGTGCACACAGACGCCGGGCGTGGCCGCCCCCAACGCCCGGCAGCGCACAGAGAACGCGGGCAGGACAGCGAAAGCCGCGAGGTCCTGATACGCCCCACGTGTGTGAGCCCGCGGAGTACACTCCAGGGCACGCCACCAGTGGGTGTGGGAAGGGCGCACACATTGGGGGCCGGCAGCTTCCTGAGGGGCAGAGGCGTGCGGGCGGCAGCCACAGGGCACAGGGCACAGGGCTGTTCTCTGGGTGACAGGTGGGCTGTGGAGACGGCATCGCAGCGCCGTGAAGACACCAAGAACCAGCGTGAGGGAGCGGGGTGCACCTCCGTGTGCTGAATGTCCGTAAAGCCGGCACAGGAGGGAAGAGGACGAGTCCTAACACCAAACCGTGAGCACCGGTGACCTGAAAACGCCGCCAAGAGAGGCAGCCGGGCTGCCAGACGGCATTTAGGCGCCGCTGAGGACCGCGCCTGGGGGCCAGGGGGACGTGTCCGTGCGCCCCGTGCCGACGTCACCACGCGTGAAATCTGGAGGGACGCACGTGTGCACGCTGACGTTCCAGGCGGAAGCTCACAGCATGTCCTGCGCGTGTCTCGGCCTCTTAACCGAGACCACAGCGCAGGAAGTGCAAGGCGCGTGCCCCGTGGGAAGCTGAGTACACCCACCTTGGCCATGCCCCCCGCGGGCACCCACCTTGGCCACGCGGCCCATGTCCTCCATCCGGGCGCGCTCCTGCGGGAACTGGGCGAAGGTACTCTCGATCTTGGCGATGATGGCGTCGCTGTCCACGGCCCCCTGCGGCCGACCCCGGGGGAAGTAGAAGGCTGGAATGCTCTGGCTGGCGGCGGGCGGCAGGGGCGCCTCCTTCTGCGTCTGAACCTGCAAGGACGCGGGAGACGCTCCGTTAGGGCCTGGCGCGTGGTCCGCGCACGGCGAGCCTTCCATCTGCCTCCCTAGGACCCCGCTGCTCGGGACTCACAGCTGTGTGTGTCACTCCCCCCACCCCAAGCGTGTCCCACGGAACTGCACACGTGCCCACAGAAGTGCACACGTGCCCACGGAACTGCACACGTGCCCACGGAACTGCATACGTGCCCACAGAAATGCACACGTGCCCACGGAAGTGCACACGTGCCCACGGAAGTGCACACATGCCCACGGAAATGCACACGTACCCACAGAAATGCACACGTGCCCACGGTACTGCACACCTGCCCACGGAAGTGCACGTGCCCACAGAAATGCACACGTGCTCACGGAAGTGCACACATGCCCACAGAAATGCCCACGTGCCCACGGAACTGCCCACGTGCCCACGGCCCCACGTGCACAAGCCCGCGCAGCAAGGACCCGGGCCTGCGGCCTCACTGTCACCAGTGCCCACAACGACCGGACAGGAACAAAGGTGGGCGGGCCCCCCACACCCAGAGCGCACGGGGACTCTGACCTCTGACCTCCAGCGGGGCGGACTCTGACCTCTCTGACCTCCAGCAGTAGAGCTCCTGCCACACCCGCCAAGGCCCCCCCGGCCCCCGGCCCCCTGCAGGTCCCGCCGGGCTCTGCGCGCTCAGCCTGGGGGGTACCGAGCAGTCTCTGTGCCTCACTCGCTGACCTCACATGGAAACGGGCCAGCGGCCCCTCCGTGCGTCCCGGGGCCGCGCGGAGCTGCCATGACCGGGGCCAGCGCCCCTCCGTGCGTCTCACGCCGGACACGGGCCTGTATTTGCAACGTAACTTACTGGGCTGGAGGATGCGCATCTCTGTTTCCTGCGGGTTTTCGGCTGCACTGTCTTGCCCGTGACTTTGGGTCTTTTCCTGCCTAGTCCCAAGGACAGCGCCCACGTGCGGCTTGGAGAGCTCGGTCCTTTGCCCCCACGCACCGTCTCCTGCCTGCGTGTGGCCTGGGACACCTGCCTCCCTGCTGGCATTTCCTCCTAAGCTCTGCGGGCCCCTTCTTGTGCCCTTCCCCTAACGACGGTCCACACCGATGCTGAGGCGCAAACGCGCTCCGGCGACCGGCTCCTTGCCTGCAATCTTGTGACGACGGGCACTTCCAAGGACAGAGTCTGAACTCGGTTTCATGGCCACGCAGCTCTCCCAAGACCCCTGACGCACGAGCGCGACCCGCCCCTGACGCACGACCGCCCCTGACGCACGACCGCCCCTGACGCACAAGCACGAGGCCCTGCCTTACGCATGACCACGGGCGCACAAGCACGAGGCCCACGCCTGACGCACGACTGCGAGGACCGCCCCTGACGCACGACCGCCCCTGACGCACAAGCACGAAGCCCACGCCTGACGCACGACTGCGAGGACCGCCCCTGACGCACGACCGCCCCTGATGCACGACTGCGAGACCCACGCCTGACGCACGACCGCCCCTGACGCACGACTGCGAGG
>PVKE010030179.1:6933-19887 GCA_004027555.1 Craseonycteris thonglongyai
GCTTTGAGGCCACGAGGACCGAGGATCGAATCCCGGCTCCGGCCCAGGCAGGACCCACATGCTGAACTGGGGAGTTCCCACAGTTCGGTTCTCTAGCTGTCTCTGTCTCTGTCTCTCTCTCTATCTGTCAAAAGTAAAATAGAAATAAATATGCACTGAAGATAAAATAATTACTCTCTATAAATATAAAACAAAACAAAACAAACAAAAAAAAAACTGACTTGGTAATATTTAAAAAAAAAAAAAAGTCTGTAATTAGAATAGTGGAGCTATTTTTCCTTTAATTTCTGTCAGGTTTTACTTCACATATTTTGATGCTCTGTTGTTAGGAACATACACATTTAGAATGATCATCTTCTTGGAGAAATGACCTCTTTATCATTATATAATCTACCTATTTACCCCTTCTGAAGCCTAAATTTTAGGCAATTGATAGAGATACTCTAGCTTTCTTTTGATTACTGTAGGCAAGGTGTATATTTCTCTATGATTTTGCTTTTAACTTATTTGAGTTTATATATATTAAAAGTGAGCTTTTTCTTTTTTTTTATAGGCAACATAGAGTTGTGTCTTATATTTTTATCCACTCTGAAAATTTCTGTTTTTAATTGGTATGTAGACTGTTTATATTTAAGGAGACTATTGATGTAATTTGATTAATAGCTACCATTTACTATTTTTATGACTGCTGTTATATTAGTTCTTTGATTCTCTCCCTCCCTCTCTTTTTTTCTGCCTTGTTTGGTTTTAATTGAATATTTTTGTGTGATTCTATTTTATATCCTCTCTCAGTATATCAATTAACTGCTTTTTAAACCAAATTTGAGATGGCCTTAGAATTTCATATTTTTAACTAATTTCAATTAACCTTTGTGACAGTGGTTTAATTTATTTCAATTATCTATATGCTGTAATCACTCAACACATTAGTCCTGTTATTGCTTTAAGCAACCAGTTTTTTAAATGTAAAATACACATAACATAAAATTTGCCATTTAACCATTTTTAAGTTTATAGTTCAGGAACATTAAATACATCCACATTGTTGTGCAACTATCCTCATAAATCCATTCATCTTATAAAACCAAGAGTCTATACACGTTCAACAATAACTCCCCGTTCTCTCCTCGCACAGCCCCTGGCAACAACCATCATTACCGTATACTTTCTGTCTTTGTGATTTTGACTAAGTGCCTCATACAAGTGGAATCATACAGCAATTTTCTTTTTGTGACTGGTTTATTTTACTTAGCAGGGTGTCCTCAAAATTCATACACATGTTGCAGAATTTCCTTCCAGTTTTAAGGTTGAATAGTATTCATTCCACTGTGTGTATGTGTGTGTGTGTATATATATATATATATATATATATATATATATATATATATATATATATCACATTCCACCTATTCATTTTTTCTGTTGATGAACACTTGGGTTGCTTCCACATTTTAACTATTGTGAATAATGCTGTTATGAATATGGGTGTACAAATATCTCTTTGAGACCTTGCTTTAAATTCTTTGGAGTATATGCCCATAAGTGGAACTGCTGGATCATATGGTAATTCTATTTTAATTTTCTAAGGAAATGCTACACTGCTTTCCACAGCAGCTATATCATTTTATGTTCCCACCAACTGTACACAAGGGATATAGTTTCTTTATATCCTCATAAACACTTGATTCCTGTTGTTGTTTTTTAAATAGTAGCCAGCCTAATGGGTGAGGGGTGAATTATATATCACTATAATTTTAATTTTAATTCCCCTAATGGTTAGGGATGTTGAGCATATTTTCATGTTATTATTGGACATTTGTATTTTGTCTTTGTAGAAACATCTGTTTAGATTCTTCGTCCACTTTTAAATCATACTGTTTGCTTTTTGTTGTTGAGTTTTAGGGTTTCTTTTGGATATTACTTGTCACATATAAAATTTGAAATTATTTTCTTCCACTTTATGCATTTTCTTTTTATTCTGTTGGTGGTGTCTTTTGATGTACATTTAAAATTTTTTTCATGAAGTTTTATTTGTCTTTTTTGTTGCTATTGTTATTGCCTGTACCTTTGGTGTCATATCTAAAATATTATTGCCCAAGCCAATGTTGTTAGTTTTTTTCTTATGTTTTATTTTAGAGTTTTGTTGTTTTATATCTTACACTTAGGTCTTTGATCCATTTTGACTTATATTTTGTATATAGTGTTAAGTAAGGGTCCAACTTCATTATTTTGTGATCGGATATTCAGTTTTCCCAGCATCATTTGTTGAAAATGATGTTGATATTCTTGTCAAAAATAACTTGATCATATATGCAAGAGTTTATTTCTGGGCTCTCAATTCTACTCCATTGGTTTATATGTCTATCTTTATGCCAATATCACACATTTTGATTAATATTGCTTTGTGGTAAATTTTAAAATCCAGAAATGTGAGTTATCTAGGTTTGTGCTTCTTTTCAACATTGTTTTGGCTTTTGAGGGAGGGTCTCTTGACATTTCATATAAATTTTAGAGTGGGTTTTTCTATTTCTGCAAAACATGTCTTTAGGATCCTTTATAGGGATTGCATTGAAACTACTTTGAATAATATTGACACTTTAACAATATTTTTTCAATCCATGAACATAGAATATCTTTCCATTTCTTTGTATCTTAAAGTTGTTCATTACTGTCCTGTAGTTTTCATTGTACAAGTTTTTCACCTCATTTGGTAAACTTAATACTTATTTTTTCTTTTTGATACTATTGTAAATGGAGTTGTGCTTTGTAATTTTCTTTTGAGTGTTCATTGTTTGTGTATAGAGATGTAATTTATGTTTGAATGTTTACTTTGTATTTTGCTACTTCGGTGAAATAATGTATTAGCTCTAACAAGTTATTTCCAAATGTTTCCTATATAAACAGTGCTAAAATAAACATACTTATACACATCTCTTTGTGCACATTTATGAGTCTTTTTGCTGTATATCAGTAGTAGACTTATTGAGTTGTAGGATATATGCAGCTTCATTTTACTGGATATTGCCCAATAAGTCTCAAAAGAAGTTGATTAATTTATGCTTCACAAGCATCATTTAAGAGTTTTTTAAACTCCTAAACTTCCAGTGATAGAGAATAAAATAAAATGAGAATACAGCACAAATGGTATGGTATAAATAAATTGACTTAAAAGGAAAATAAATTTACCTGTCCCTAAAAATAGAATTAGTTAATAATAAAAGAGCAGAAAACAAATAGGTCAACCAATCCACCTCTGCTCTGTATCAGATTCCCCAAACTGCCAACCCTACATCATCAACACACATATTACACACTCCTTTGAATGTAACCAGTGTCAGTGGTATTATGCAAAAGGATTGAACATGTTTCAAGTTGCTACCAAAAACTCCTTAGCCCCCTAATTCATACATATCTTACGAAGTCTTATTTGTTTGTTTTCTATTTTTGTTTCTTTTTTATCAATGAAATATAAGTTCAATGTCTTACAGTGGGATTTTTAAAAATTTTGTTTTGTTTCTGCTCTAGCCATACAACCTAGAATGTTTGGCATCTAGTAAGTGCTCAATAAACATTTATTGATTGAAGAAAGAATAAAATAATGTTTCTTCCACAATATCCAACCTGGTGTTTATTAGTCAAATACTTGCTGGAGGGAATTATGTAAATAAGGACTAATTCATGACACTCTATTGTCTCCTACCTTATGTGTGTACTAGTGAGTCTCTAAATAATGTAATATAATCCTAGCATGCGGGTTTTTGGCTGGTGCTCCTTTAAGTTTGTAATGCTAAAATGGAGTGAAAACATCACTGGGTGAAGAACAAGGCACACAAATTCTACTTAACTCCCTTCCTTTTTTCACACCACTTCCCTAAGGTCCTAATTTCAGAAATACTCCTAAATCCAGAATTATGGGAACAGGTGAATTCTGTCTGACTGACCTGAGGTTCTTAGGGGGAAAAAAAAATGATTAGAGATTTGTTAGACCCCATCCTTTAGCAAAGGGAAAGTTAATGGAATTATATCTATTTTAGACTGAATTTTTCAGTGACATATCTGGGCCACAATAATTTCCTCAAGATTTAGGACTCATAAATAACTACTACAAAAATTGTAGTGATTAAGTTAAAGTTCTCTGTAGAAATTAATCCATCAAACTACCAATTGATCAGATTCAATATCTCAGGAAGAAGAAAAAAGGAATTGGAATTATTTTGTTCTTTTCCTGAAATTATTCAAAGAGTCAAAATACACATAGTGGTAAGCATAATACATAATTTCCCCTGAAATCTTGGAAAATAATTTTGTTTTCATGTTAAGTATGTGCCTATTTTAGTATGTCTGTGCAGTGAGTGTGTATGATTGTGTCTGTATGTGTGGCATGTATGTCTGCGGTAAGTGTTTGTGCATAAATATTCACTCATTTATACATTCCACCTATAACTGCCTATGATGTGCTAAACATCTTTCGGGTGTGGAGATGGAGCACTGAGTTTGTATGTGGACACAGCATTTCTTGTTCACTTAAGTTAGTGTTATTGGCATCATAGTAAATTATAATCACTCTTATTTTCCTTTAAATGTCTTTTTTTTTTTTAAGATTTATTGTATTGTTTTTGACAAAAGCAGAGAGAGACAGTGAGAAGGGGGAGGGCCCAGAGCAGTCTCCATAGTTGTACATCATCAGTTTTTGACATGGTTTTGTTCTACACAGGAGGGTGGGGGCTGTGCAAGGCGGCAATTGGGCTGGGAACTTCCCACATGGGAGGCACACTCCCTCCAGCCAGAGTCCAACCCAAGAGGTGAGAACTGAACTGGGGGGCCCCCGCATGGAAAGCACACCCCAGTTCAGTATATGGGTCCGCACGGGCCGGGGCCAGGATTTGATCCCTGGTCCCTGGGGCTACAAAGCAAGCGCTTAACCCTCTGAGCCACCCCGGCTTTAAATATCTTAAAGAAGGGAAGCATAGACCTTTCTTGACTCAAAATATTGCTGCAAAAAACAAAATTATGGAAAAGCACTTAGTATGTAATCTAAAATTCTGACTTTCAAGTTTGGTTGCTAGGGCTTTGGGGAAGTATGACTTTTTTGCAGCTGCCATATGACTTACTGCTATTGGTATAAGAAAATGTTACATAACGAAGAGAAAACACAACCTATACAATGTGAGTTGAGGGGCACTAGGACAAGATGCACTTTTAAAAGTATTTCAATTCATAAGCTTTAACTGCATGCTAAGATTTCTTTTTGCAAGTCTCATCTCTTAAGTTTATCACTGCCTCTATGTAGTCCAGTGAGAATAAGATTTTAAGACAGCTCACTTGGTACAGCACAGGGCTTGATAAGAAAGGGGGCACTGCCCTGCGTGAGATCCATTTGGCTAAAAGGCTGACCCAGGCATGGGGGTGGACAAGGCAATGGAAGAGAGGAGGAGGAAATGGCATGAGGGAAGAGTGTGGTTTCTCTGATGCAAAATGAGCTTCTTCATTACACGGGGATCTTGTTCTTGATTTTTTACAATGAGCCTACAAATAGCATGCTAAACATTATAATTAAATTGTGTGCCTTTGCAATTATCATATTTTACTAACAGAATCAGACGGTACCATATGTTAAGCAGCAAATGAAGAAAATCTATTGTCCTTTAAGTCTTCGCATTAAAGTGACTACAGATTGCTAGGTGCAAATTTATATTTTTTTGGTGTCTGTACAGATTAGTGAATATGTATGACAGACCAGTGTACTCATAAAAGTCCTTATTGTGTGTCAAATGAAAGAGATTCTGGAGGAGAGGATTGGGCTAATTAGAAATTAGATTTTATTTTAAAATCGGAATGACAATCTGTTGATTTATGAGGGCAATGTGACTTCCAAGACAAGTGGGAACCGGCATGTCTGCTTTCTGCAAGGTTGCACCATGGGAAGCAGAATGATGGGGGCCTAGAAGAATAGGACTTGGGGTCCCACAGCCTGGGTGTGACTGATACCCATGGTCCAGCTTATGACCTGGCTAGGCTGACCAGACATGCCATTTTAAATGGGACAGAAAACAACGATATTGTCCCATTTCAAATGGTAGGTATAGTTAGTATGGTCTCACTGGGTGAAATTCAAGGTGTCAGTAGGCTGTCCATAAGTACCATTTGAAAAAGGTCAATACTATTGTTTTCTGTCCCGTTTCAAATGACACATCTGGTGATCCTAGACCTGGACACATTTCCTTGCATCTCTAAACCTCAGCTAGTGTATTCATCTTACACCCCAGTAAAACAAAGTGTATCACCCTTACCCTCTCAGGTTTTTTAAGCATGACTTTTGAATTCAAATAGATGATGACATCAGTCTCAGACAGACTGATGTGCCCCTCAGACTGACAAGGTCCTTGTACCCTGACACAGTGTTTGGCTAGAAAAGTAATCATGTTTAATGATTTCATAAGTGGTGGATTTCTATCTTTAAATTTTGGCACTCCTCTGAGTCATGCACCTGGTCTAACAGTTGGTATTGAACATTAAAGGACTGTGGAAGTTTATAGCAACAGCCAGAGAAAAACTAGGTTTGGCTTTGCTAGGGAGCCCCACCCAATGCCAGTATACTGGTGTGCTGCCCAGATTTCAGTCCATTCTCAGCTTCTTACTCCCACAAAGCACAGCTTGCTGTTGCCCCAATTTGACTGGAATCCTAGAGACATTTTCATGTTAACTTAATTTATAAGAGATTTATAAATTAATGTGAATGCCAATATATGAATACTTATGGGGAATGGTTGTGAAAATCTTTCCAGGAACTAGAGGGTTAAAATATTTTATTAATGGGATTTCCCTCAACCATAAAATCTATGTACTTTGTGGTCTATGAGTCTGCTGGAGAACGGGATTAGAGTAATAGGAAGTTGATTATCAAGAGAAATGGTTCATACTGACCTCTAAAGAGATAGATACTCTTGTGTCAAAAAAAGAAATTTACTGGAACGTTTCTTTAAAAAAAAAAAATTTTTTTTTTAGTTGTTTGAGAGAAGGTAAGAGACAGTGAGGGGTGAGGGAAGAGAAAGAGAGGGGGAAGGGGAAAGGACCCAGAGCAGTCCTCATAGTTGTACATCATTAATTGTGACCTGGTTTCATTCCACACAGGTAGATGTGGGGCCACATGGGGCGGGAATCAAACTGGGAGCCTCTTGAATGGGAGGTGAGAGCCTTCACTGTGGGCTCCATGGTTACCAGTTGCACTGCAGTTCAGCATATGGGTTTACATGGGCCAAGGCTGGGATTCGATCCCTAGACCTCACCGTTGCAAAGCAAAAGCTCAACCATTGAGCTATCCTGACATCCCTCTGGGACCTTTCTAATCAACAATCATTACATTTGTATGCATCAAAATCTATTGGCACAACAAGCTGTAGAGCAAACCATCCCACGACTCAATAAATTACTACAGAAAGCATTTTTTTTTTAATTTATTTATTTTTGACAGAGAGAGAGAGAAAGAGAGAGAGAGAGAGAGATACAGAGAGAGAACTGAACTGGGGGAGCTCCCAGTTCAGCACATGGGTCCGCACCGGGCCAGGCCGGGGCCGGGACTTGATCCCCTGTCCCTGGCACTGCAAAGTGAGCGCTTAACCCACTGAGTCATCCCGGCTTCCCCAGAAAGCATTTATTTAACTCATATCTGTGTGATTCAGCAATTTAGTCTGGACTAGCTGGGCAGTTCTGATTTTAGCTGAGTTCACCCTCATGTCTGGTGGCCGACTGCTGAAGAGCTGCGGTAACAAAGGTGCTGGAGCCACATGTTTCTCATCTCCAGTGGGGCAGGTGACATATGTTCTCAGTGGTGTTGTAGGCAGAGAACTAGCCCCAAAGAACATGCCCATTTCAAAGTCTGCTTAATATTTGCAAAGCCTTTGGCCAAGGCAAATCATCTGGCCAAGCATAAAGTAAGTGTAGGAGGACACTAAAAGTTATTGAACAAGGGCAGTGGACACAGAGAGTGTAAAGAATTCGGGTATTAAAACAATCTATAGAATGGTTCTGATCAGGTTGGTTCTCACTGCTGCACACTTATCACTAATCTTGATTCTATGATGCTCATTCTTTCTAAGTTTCACTGCTAATTTCTTAATGCAGTTTACTGGTGATCTCTGTTGTTTGTGTGCATGTGTGTGTGTGTGTGTGTGTGTGTTTTAATATGACATTTTTTTCTGATTAAAAATACTACAGGCTCATTGTAGAAAGTTCAAAAAAATTAAAAGCATATCATCACCTAGTAGTGATCACTATTAACTTTTTCACATGACTCTTTTCAGATTATTGTGTGTATTTTAATTAATGTGGTATATGCTTTCTGTGAAAACTGAAAAATAAGCACTGTACCCTCAAGAAAATGACAATTATCCATAATTTGAATTCTAGCAAATAACCAGTGTTAGCATCTAATCATATTTCTGTCTGGTATTTTCCTCTTAAAATATGTATATGTATAGATTTGTAACATATTTGCATATATTATCATACTGCATGTATAATTGGTATTCTGCTTTCTTAAAAATGTGACATCAACAGTATTTTTTATTTAAAATTTTTCAAAATGTTGGTTTTAATGATTATATTTAATTATTTGGATATACTACAATATGCTTAACCATTTTGCAATTATTATATATTAGGTTGTAGCCCATCATTAATTTCATCATTCAGCAAATTTTTGGAAGTTCCTGCCTAGTGCCAAGTCTTGTTCTTGGCAGTGAGTATAAAACAATGACTATGACCATTAGGATGTCTGTTCTAACCTTAAATTGGTTTGCGATTGCTACTTTATGTATATATCTTTGTTCACATCTCTAATTACTTTGGAGATAAATCCCCCAAAGCAGTAATAATATTAAGTTAAAGGATATAAATATTTTTACTTTTCATGATACATACTGTTTAATTATATTCTTAAAGGCCTGTATCAATTTATGTATGTGTATGGGAATGAATGCTTATCTCATTGGACCTTTACAAACATTATATACCTAATTTTGAAAAGTAACTTCTTGCTTTGGTTTCATATTTTTTTATAATTGTTTAACACATTTCCACATGTTTATATTCCTCCTTTACATTCTCTTACCTGTTTTAATGACGTTTTCATTGATTGATATGAGCTTTTCATATATTACCGTAAGTGTTTTAAGCCTTGTATGCCATACAAATTGCAAATGTCTTGTCTCCCTTTATTCTCTGTTGTTTATGGGGTTTTTTTTGTGTGTTATTTATTTATTTATTTATTTATTTATTTATTTATTTATTTGTTTGTTTATTTTGACAGAGGAGAGAGAGAGAGATACAGAGACAGAGAAAGAACTGAACTAGGGGAGTTCCCAGTTCAGCATATGGTTCCACACGGGCCGGGGCCGGGATTCGATCCTGGGTCCCTGGCGCTGCAAAGTGAGCGCCTAACCCACTGAGCCATCCCGGCTTCCCCTGTTTATGGTTTTGACATAGAAAAGTTTATACCATTAGCTATGGAACAGAGTTTTAAATTTTATCTATTCAAAAATATTGATTGCTTCCTTTGAGATATCTCTCCATTTTAAGCATGGAAGTTTTGACTTATCAAGGATTGAGCAATTATTCATTTATATTTTTTTCCAATTTATTTCTTTCCTAATGAAAGTCTTTAATTCATCTAAATTTTATTTTGATGTTTAGTTTTATGGGAAGATCTAAATCAATTTATTTTTTCTCATGAACCTAGCTTATTTTCTCAGCACCATTTATTGAATAATGGACTTCTCCATCATTGATTTGTGATGCTTACTCTGTTACATACCAACTAAACCTTTACATACCAGGGTCTGCTTGGGAGCTTTTTTTTGTGTGTGTAGATTTTAGTATTCATTTGATATTCAATGGCATTACAGAGTTCATACATATAATGTACTTTCAGAAGAACATAGAGTTTAGACAGAGAGAAAAAAATGGCTTTTGAGATCTAAAAAATATGAGTTCAGATCCTGACTCTACAACGCACTGACACTATAAACCTGAGCAGACCATTTAACTTTTCTGAACCTCAGCTTCCTCATTTACAGCACAATAATAATAATACCTTCTTGATGTGGTGTTGTGTGTGTTGCAAGTGAGATAATCATGTTCGAGAACATTATAAAATGCTAAAGGTATTGTCAATGTTGATTCTTTACCATTGGTACAGATACAATCTGGCTCTGACTTCATTATTAAGTCCTACTGGACATGGCTGGTGTTGTACTCATAGAAATTCAGAAGCAGAAAGTTAAAAAAGAAAGTGAAAGACCAGCCAGAACCCTGTTCTCTTATGCTATAAAGAGGAATCCTAAGATGTCTCCTGAGGCACGTTTCCCATTTTTGTCCTATGTCACTAGAAATCAATGTTGTAATACGAAGTGGGATGGTCATTAATTCATGAGGTTAAGTGTAAATGCCATTAGCTAGGGAAGAGAGTTAGTAAAGCAATTAATGGGAATTCCATAAAAAGGAGCTTAAATAGTAGCCAAAAAAAAAAGCCTATAAACACACAAGCCTAGCCTTGAGAAAATAGTTCACAATGAAGAAAGAAGAGAGTTGGCAACATGACTTCCCTTTCGAACTTGGGAACTCAGCATTCGCTGGAGTAGACACAGAAGAACACATAGTAAAGTACTGCTTCTTAACCTAAACAATTGACCATATTCTTAAACCGGAGTTTAAGAGTTTGGAGACTCAAAAAGAAAAGAGGTTTATTTACATTTTCTTACAGAGCTAGCTTGAGAAAGAAAGAAATGCCATTGAAAGTCCAGCATGATCTTTAAGGTGCAGTCTTAAAAAACAAACAAACAAACAATCCTTGATCTGCTTGATGGAGATACCATTGCTACCATACCAAGAGTTCCTTGAAGATTTAGTCTATGAATAAAGTCAAAAGAAGCAATCTCATCCACATTCTCAAGGTTGACTCTGTTTAATGATGAACAAAAAACTAACATTCACTCACCACAGCTTATGGTATATATTTAATCCATGAGGGTTGAATTGAATTAAATATATTATGAAATCTTTAGATTTATTTATGTTACTGCTTATTGAGGCTTGACTCTGTGTGGTGATTCTTCCAGGCATGATGGAGATATGGAGATAAAGCAGACTTGCTATTTTGCCCCATGGATCTGAAGCTTAGGAAAGGAGATGATCATATACATCCATAAGTAGAATATAAGATGAAATGTTACAGCTAGAATAAACATGATATACACAGAGCATTGCATGAATTCAGTGGAAGGAAAAATATACTGGTATGAGAAAGTATGGAAGATTTTGTGGTGGAACATATAACACTGTACTTATAAAATGAGAGAGAGAGATTTGTGATAGAAAATACAACATAAGCAATGTCGTGGCAGTACAGATTTGAAGAGTCTGTAAAGAGGAAACTGGAAAGATAAAATGAAATGCAAGTTTCTGACAGCCCAGTGAGTAGCATGAATATCAAGTAACGGAGTACAGCTAGGAACTTAAACCATTGGAGGAGAAATTCCAACAGTCTGGAAACTAGGCATCAAGTAGATTCTGCTCTGTCTCTCCCTTAGGTTGTATATTCTTTGAGTGTGGCTACTGTGTCTTATATTTTTGTGCATAGCACAGTGCTTGATCAAGTGTAGAAGCTCAATAAATGTGTCATGTGGAATTTAACCATAAAAAAGCAATGGTTAATACACAGTGTGTGTCCAACATGCAACTATGAATAAAAAAGTGAGTCTAGGTTAGCGGATAGAGTACTAGACTGATGTCACAGATATGCCATTATCTTTTTAAAGATTTATTTATTGTTTTTAACAGAGAGAGAGAGAGAGATACAGAGTCAGAGACAGAGAGAAGGGGGAGGGCCCAGAACAGTCTCCATAGTTGCACATCATTGGTTTTTCCACATAGTTTCATTCCACAGGTGGGTGCGGGGCTGCACAGGGCAGGAACTGGGCCAGGGTCTCGCCCCGGTGAGAACTGAACTGGGAGCACTCCCCAATTCAGCATATGGGTTTGCACGGGCTGGGGCTGGGATATGAACCTCGGTCCCGGGGCTGCAAAGTGAGCAAAGTGAGCACCTAACCCACTGAGCCATCCCGGCTTCCCCAGATTTGCCATTATCTGAGTGGCCTTTGGTAAGTCAAATAACCTCTTTACCTTCCAGTAGTCTCATCTATGAAACAGGGAGGCTGACTAAACCTCCCTTTTGGTACTAATATGTGATGCTTTATGAGATCAGTACTTATTGCCATGGAACCACAAGTTCACTTATGCATAACAATCTTTCAGTTTCCAGAAGAGGTATATCGTCGCTGGAAGGCCTTAAACACACTTGATATTAGACAAAAGGCCAAGCAATGATTGCCTTAAATATATAAGGGCCTATCAGAGGAGAGACCAGGGTCCTGTTCCGCTGTAAGACGGTTTCCTTCTATAGATCATGTCAGTGGCCAAGTGCCAGTTGCAGAGGCTCCTTTGCCAATGGTAATATTTGTTCCAAGAACCCCTATGCCTGACCTCAGCAGTGAATTTTAAGCATCTTTATAATAGCATTTGCTAATCAGATGGTTTTTCAAATGCTTTCTATTCTAAGCCCAAATATTACTGGTAGAAAAATAGGTAACAATACTTCTCCTTAATTCTTTATTCCCCCTCCTTTGGGTGTGGGGAGGCCTCAAATTATGTTTTTAATCTGACTGTGAAGTGATATGTGATTGTACCATAGTATGATATGTTCAAATTGAGTATTAATCACAGCAAGAGCTATTCTTTATAAAATATTGTCCTACAATTTATTTCCTTTTATCTACTGTGTAGCCAACTAAGAACACATGTGCCATCTTGTCTGCTCAAGCTTACTAGTGACTACACTTACATAAAGAATTTCAGGGAAAGCCGGGACGGCTCAGCGGGTTGAGCGCTCGCTTTGAGGCC
>PVKE010030180.1:0-19785 GCA_004027555.1 Craseonycteris thonglongyai
TAACCTTATTAATTAGCACTGACACGTTTAAGTAAATACGTATACTGTTGTAATTTTTGTCTTAAATGAGTAAAGTATGAATACTGTTTACATATTTAAAACATTCTTGTACCCGCATACACGAAAATTCCTAGGGGCAAATCCTACTTCGCGGTTTTTCAGCTTTCGCGGAAGGTTCTGGTCCCCATTAACCGCGAAAGACAAGGGATCACTGTACAAGTTCATCACGTTCTTTGTTAAGCTTATTCCTAAGTATTTTATTATTTTTGTTTTGATCTCAAAAGCTCTTGTTTCTCTCATTTCTTTTTCTGAAGTTTCATTGTTTGCATATAAAAGTACTGTAGATTTTTGTACATTGATTTTGTATCCTGCAACTTTACTATACATTTATTATTTGTAATACTGTAGTTTTCTGGTGGAGTTTTTAGGGTTTTCTATGTATGTAAAGGATCATGTTGTCTGCAAAAAGTGACAGTTTAACTTCTTCATTCCCAATATGGGTGCCTTTTATTTCCTTTTACTGCCTGATGGCCCTGGGTAGAACTTCCAGCACTGTATTGAATAGCAGAGGTGACAGTGGACATCCCTGTCTTGTTCCTTATTTTAGAAGAAAAGGTTTCTTCTGAGGGTTTTTCATACATGGCCTTTATTATGTTAAGGTACTTTCCTTCTATACCCATTTTAAGTGCTTTGATCATAAATGGATGTTGTATCTTGCCGAATGCTTTTTCTGCATCAATTGATAGAATCATATGGTTTTTATCTTTTTATTTTGTTTATGTGGTGTATCGTGTTGATCAGTTTTCGTATGTTGAGCCATCCTTGTGCCCCTGAGATGAAACCCACGTGATAGTGATATATAATGTTTTTAATGCATTGTTTTGTTCTGTTTGCTAGTATTTGACCACTTTTGTTTAGGTTCTGGAGTAGGAGTAAAATGCTCTGGAGAAGTATCCTCATTTTTTATTTAATAGAAAATGCCATGAGGAAATAAAGTTATACTGTGAAAATAAGTTCAACTTTTAAATATCTTTAAAAACAAAGGATGCTGGGATAGATCAGTGGTTGAGCACTTGTCTTGCAGTTGTGGGGGTTAAGGGTTCAATTCCTGGCCCTGGCCAGTCAAATCCATGTGGTGTACTATGGCACAATTGGTAACCACCAGGATAGCTCAGTGGTGATGATTCTTGCCTCTTGTGCAAGAGGCCCTCGACCACTTGTGTGGAATGAAACTATGTCCCGACTAAAGATACACAACTATGGAGACTGCTGTGGGCCCTCCCCCTTTTTTCTCCTCTCTGTCTCTCTCCCTCCAGCCCACCCCCCCTCTCTCCCTACCCCTCTCAAAAACAATAAAATAAATCTTAAAATAAGTTCAACTTTAATAAAAGAAATTGGAAAATACAATTAAGTATTATTTTAAGTCTTTAGCATGGTATAGTTATAACAAAGGACTAGATAATACAGTAGACTCTTAGTTACTCGGCACCTATGAGGATTGTTAATAAATGTTGTTTGAGTGTGCTTGTTTTGAGTTCCGGTTAACAGAGTCTACTGTATTCTTTGCTGATGGGAAGATACATTATTGCTTATTAAAAGCCTAAGGAAGTGTATATATAAACTTTAACCTCAAATTCTGTAAATTTATTCTCTGGAAGTTTTTGTAGAATATTTCATAACAGTGAAATATTGGAAATAACCAAAGCAAGAAATTAAATACTCTAATCACTAAAATACTCATTTGACTCTGGTTATTTGAAATGAAAAGATTTAGGACAAATTATTGAGTGACATTAATTTATAAAAGAATGTTTGGGATTCTGTTTTGATTTGGAAAGCATAGCTATAAAATGTTAATAGTTATCTCTATTAACCCCTCAAGCACTATTTAACATTTGGGGATTTAAAGGAATTTTTCTTCTGCATACTTTTACAAAAGATAAACTTTTATGTTTAAAAAAATCCAGTCTAGCAAAGAACTAAAAGGAAACTTTTGACACATAAGTATGACAGATTGTGTAACCTAATTAGGTAAAATTTTAAGTCTTCATTTAGAGTTCTCTTACTGTTAATGCATATTTAAGTAAATTTTTTTACTTTTTTCAGAGTAATTATATAAAGTTTATGGGACTTAGCTTGTTTCATAGTTTAGTTTATGCAGTATATAGATTATTATATTTAATTTTTTGTGCCCTTTTTAAATCAATTAGGTAAAGGAGGTAAAAACAGGCGTAGAGGTAAGAATGAGAATGAATCTGAAAAAAGAGAGTTAGTCTTTAAAGAGGATGGACAAGGTAAGACATTTTTAAATTATTAATACTTTTAATGTAAATTTCAGTCTTTAACTTGAAAGGGAACTTAGGTAAAATACTGAGCAGTTTGTTGTTCCCATGGCTTCACTTCTTTGTTTTTCATTGTAATCTTCCATACTTCCTCCAGGATTTGTCTATTAAATAATCAGTTATGTGCTGGGTTTGGATAGAAGGTTAATTGGCATTTTTGTAACTGTAGGTTTTATTGTTTTGTGTGGAAGAATATGATATATAACAGAGTGAATTTTAGGGTTTAGAGCAAATTAAGCCTGAAATGCTATTATTGAAAATTTCATACTGTGTAGATGTAATGAGAATGTTAGGCATTATTCAGTAAACATGGATGTTTATGATGACTTTTGGGTACTTAGTTCTCCAGTGTCACTAGTACATAATCATAAAATGTAATAAAATAGCTAAGTAATTTGACTTAATTTTATTGCATTCAGTAACTATAGACAGATTTAAAAATAAGGAAAATAAATTATTGGAGCATTTTGGATTTTCTCCATTAAAATAGTGTTAAATTTACAGAAAAGTTGGAATATGAGTACAACAAACTTTCATCTGTTTTTACCCAGATTCACTAAATTTTAACATTTTTTAATATATTTTTTTGTACATGTATACGTTTTACCTAATTTTAAAAATTTCTTGCAAACGTCTAGTTATATACTGTTATAGGCTCCAGCTTTAAGTATTCCCCAAGAACAAGGACTTTCTCTTTAGTAATTATAATTCACACAAAAAATGTAACTTTAAAATTATACTATTATCTAGTACAGTGCTTTCCACCATGATAGCCACTATTTATATGTGTCTATTTAAGTGAATTGGAATTCAGATTTTGAGTTTTTGATCATACTGTTGAAATCAGATACACAATGTTCCCATCAACAGAGGAAAATTCTGTTGGATAGATAGTGCTGATTTATTGTACAATAAGATTTTTCTAATTGTTTCAGTAATTTCCAGCACTTTTTATGCCATATTGTGCAAAGCACTAGATAATCAACTTGTTTATTAATTGTTTCATATAACATGTATTCTGGCTTAAAAGCAGTTATTTAGTCTTCACTTTTCTCACTTTCATTAGTTTGTTTTCAGGGCAATTTAAAAATTTTTTCTTCTTTCCCCCCAAATTGAAGAAATGCTGAATACTGAGCTGAGCTCAATGGTTTATGGTAAAACGGACTTACTGTTACATAACAGTCTCACAATGTGGATACAGTTTGTATCTCTCAGTAAATTACACAGTTTTCCAGGTTCTATTTTGGGTTAGTCATTAGTAGAAATTTTAGTATTGTGAAGATTCTGTAGTAATTAACTGATTCCCTCTCCTTACTCCCACTCATGCTTTTTTAAATTTATACCTGGAAGAGACTGTCAAATGCTGTCTTAGTTCTCAAATATTTAAATGTTTACTAGTGGCAGTGGAATTAGGTGACTACTTGACGACATTTGGAAATATTTCAGTGAAACATTTGATGTTTTACCTTGAAACATTCTTTTGTAAAGAACTTTAATCACCAGTGTATTCCAAAGTAAACAAAAGTTTAATAATAATTAATCCACTTGAATTAAAATTTCTGAGAGAGAGGAGAGCCAAGATTGGGCTAAGGATCTAAATATGAGAGTTTGATAAGCCATGGTTATAGTGTACATTTTTTAATGAGTCACTTTGGTTGTCTAAAAGTATAGCATATACAATCATTTTTTAAGACAAAAATGAACTAATTTTCTCAAAGTGAGTTGATAATGAGTCCTAATAACAGAAAGTTTGTTGTGAAATGGCAGTTTTAACTTCAATAGGATTTTATTCCAAAAGGGTGAAGTAAATAAGCATAGTAGAAAGACAATAAAAATTGTTTGACATGAAGAGTTCTTTGGTTTTCTTGGGAAAAAATAGTATAGTGTCATCTTAAAATAGCTCAGGATAAAATACTTAAGCATTTTTGCTAAAAAATTATAGTTTCATCTAAATTGAGCAGTAAAAATAATCAATTAACTGTACTAATTCCAGTTGTACCATCTTGAGAAATATTAAACAGTATTTCATTCTTTTGTTTTCCCCTTCAGAATATGCTCAGGTAATCAAAATGTTGGGAAATGGACGATTAGAAGCAATGTGTTTTGATGGTGTAAAGAGGCTGTGTCATATTAGAGGAAAATTGAGAAAAAAGGTAGGTATGAAGATTTGTTTTACTTTATACAAAATATACTTTTTAAAAATATGGCTCTGTTTTAGAAACATGCATATATAGACCATAGAACTAATTTATTTAGTTTCTAAAGGCATGAATATTGAGTTACGTGACAATATAAATGAGTAATATAAGAACTGCTTTGATGGGAACTTGTATCATAGGTTATATTAACAAAGAATTATTTGCTTAATGTTGTATTTCTGCCAAAAATGTTTACTTTGACTACAATATTGAAACAATCAGATAAATCCAATCCACAACACAAACATGGACTCAAAGAAATGTTATGCCATGAAAGAAAGAAACAAAGCTGGAGAATTGTTTTCAGTTTAAAGGACACTAAAGAGACTACTAATTGAATGTAGTATATTTTTCTTGATTAGGTTTTGTTTTGGGGAAAACAGTTATACACAATAGGGAAATTATAAATTGGAATGTGTTAATAGTGTTTTGTGCATCATAGTACTTCAGGTAGATTTAATCATACTGGTTAAAAGTTCCTTATTATGATTAAAATTTTTGTTCTGTTCATTCATTCCTTTTCAAATTGTGGCTTTAGGACCTGAATTGTGTAGATAGGGTACTGGATATCTATGTAGGTGGCTTATTTTCTTGTATTTTGAACAACTAAATATATAGGAGTGGTTTGTGATTGAAAGTCTCTAGTTTCCGTGACAAATGTTTATTCTTACAAACTTTTTAAAGTCTCTAGTAGTTGAAATACATTGTTACATATTTTCAATATCCAAATTTGAAACAGACCTTTTTCTAATAGACTATGACTACTGGGGGTGCCAAAAATATATATGTACATGTTGTAAGATATGTTATTCTGTGTATTACTTTTCAAAGTTAAATTACAGTAGCAATGTGTAATATGACGTCACTCAAAATACGGCGTTAAAGGAATGCTAGCATCACTATGCAACAGGAAGGACAGTCAACGAAATGGCAGATGCACAGTTGTTCAAAGAATGCAAGACTATTTTGAAGTGGTATTTGAAATTTGAGAACATTGTGGAAGTACAGTGGCAATGAGGTGTGAATCTAACAGAACCTCCAACATGCCTAACAGTTGCATGCATTCCTAATACATTTGGAACACATGGTAAATGGAAACCGCATGCACAGTGATAATACATGTATCCTTTGGTCAGCATTGCTCAGGCAGTAGTTTGCTGTAATCAGAAGTCGGTGCTGATGGTAACCTGTTTGAGCACCTCTTGTAATTGCAGAAGTCAGACATGACTTCTATTCATTCATCTTTTTTTTATCAGTATACATTGAGTATTATCATTTTAATATGGGGTTTTTCTTTTATTATTATTATTATTATTTTTATTTATTTTTTTTAACTGAACTGGGGGCCTCACTACATTTGGGAAGCACACCCCAGTTCAGCATGTGGGTCCGCCTGGGCCGGGGCCGGGATTCGATCCGTTGAGCTTCAAAGCGAGCGCTTAACCTGCTGAGCCATCCCGGCTTTCCCATGGTTTTTCTTTCTTAAACCTGTATACATTTTTTTGGCACCCTCATGTAACTAGCTGTCGTCCCATAAATTAACACACACATACACAGTGTATACTAATCCTAATCTTAAGATTTTTTTTCAATACTGGGTGAATAATACACATTTTTTATGGAAAGAAAGGTTTTTAACATTGCTCTTTATTTTAAGTACAATAAGAAATAACTCTTCTTTTGTAGGTTTGGATAAATACTTCAGACATTATATTGGTTGGTCTGCGAGACTATCAGGTAACAATTATATTTGTGTTTGTATTGTGTCCTTGCGTTTAAATGTCATTAATATTTTGAAAATAGAATATAAATATATTTGATGAGTTCTTGCCAAAGATGCCTTATCACCATTGTCATCAGTGTTTACTAAGGGCCAGTTGTATTTAAGACTATAGTATTTTCCTAACTTTTAATAATTCCCACAGTTAACTAATATTCATGGATTTTGTGGGATCACTGGTTGACATCGTATTCTTTATTTGCTTTTATTTTAAGTATATGCAGTAAATACTTTAGGGTTTGAATAAAGACCATTTTGTCTTCCTTTATTTAAAGGTCAGTTGTATTCTAGGCATTGTACTTAGGTATTGTAGGGGTTATGGTTTCCAAATGCCAGTCTGAAATATTACTGGAGCAGGCTTACATTTTTACTGTTCTATGGTGAAATGAGAAAATATATAGGCATTGTGTTTTCACGAAGCTGAATCATTTGTTTTCTTTAAATGTTTTTCTATAATTGCCTTTTCTGAGGGTGGTAGTATGTGGTGGTGGCTTTTATTCTGATGTGTGAAAACAAAAATTTAGTAATACTGTGGTGGTCCCATCTCCTTTTCTTTTTTATGGTCTCAAAATCCAAGTCCAGGAAATTACTACTCTGGGGGATGCTGATAAATAACTTGATCCTTCTAGTCTCCGGAAGGTTTACAATATGATAGAAGGTTAAGACATACATACTGGTTAGCATATAAACTTGTATAAATATGCATGCTATACGTTTGAGATGAGCATTAAGATAATTGCCATCTGTTATCTTGGCCCTCAGACTATGCACTTAGATCTATTTGATTCTGTCTGTTGGATTATCATATGTTTAATCATATTGTGAGTGAAAGTAGTGTTATTCTGCTATGAGAGACAAGCTCATATAGATATTTGGCTTCTGTAGATGCTTATTCTAGTGGGTATAATATATAGTTCTTTATTTTTTGGTTTTCTTTATTTTGGGGGGGTATGATTACTGTATTGTTGAAAGTGGCATATGGAAGGTAGTTCTACTTTTCTTCTCCACAATTCAAACATTTAAAAATAATCCATACGTTGATTCTATCTTTTCAGTGAGACATGAGTCCCATAATTTCCTTAATATTTTTAGACTATTTTTTCTCTAGTTCTTTAAACACATTTATAGTATCCGATGAGAAATTTTTGTTAAGTCCAATTTCTGGGCTTTTTTGGGAATAGTTTTATTGACTTTTTTTTGTTTATGAGTCACAGTTTTTATTTGGGTGTTATAATTTTTTTGTTAAAAATTAGAAATTGCCAATGTAACGTGACAGGAGTAGAAATTAGATTTATTTTCCCAGGGTTTGTTCTTGCTGCTGTTTGGTTAGTGACTTTTCATAAATAATTCTTTATAGTCTGTATTATTTTCTTGCATGTGGCCATTGAGTGTTTGGTTAGCTTAGGGGATAGTTCATGTTTGGACTAAGATTTTAAAACTAATAACTCTTCAAAATTTTGCATGTGTACTCTCTGCATGTTGGGGCATACCTTCAGTACATAACCAGGAAGTTAACAACTCTGCCTTAGTTTTCACTTCATGCTTGTGCAGAATCTTACAGTCTGTCAGCACTTGGAAATTAGGATCTTCCTGGGTCTGTCTCTCTTGAATATGTTGTATACATAGCCCTGTGCATATACTTGACCTAGATTCTTCAGTCATGAAGATGAGAGTGAACTGATTTACTTAAAATGAATAGATAATTAAAATATTTCTAATAGTAAGCTTGTCATGGCATTTGTAACAAACTATGTAACTTCTTGTCATTATGTCAAGAATACATTGGACTTTTCAAATCTCTTAGGAACATCTCATTCCAAAGCTTTTCCTTTAAAGTTTTTAATTAGGTTCTTGTTTGCTTCAAATGTTACCATGCAAGCTATTACAGTGTTTAAGAAAAGCTCTCAATTATTTTCCAGTTAACACCCCAGATGAAAATATCAGTAGTTACTTAGCACTTAATAAGGTAAAATACATCTAAGTGGAAGTTTCCAGGAACTGCCACATCGTTCTCTACAAATGCAACACATTCTGCCTCTTCAGTGGCTGCTAGGTACTGGTTTTATTTTATTTTTTACAAAGATTTATTTCATTGTTTGAGAAAAGATGAGAGCGAGACAGAGAGAACAGGGGAGGGCCCAGACAGAGCAGTTTCCACAGCTGCATACTACCAAGCTGTGACAAAGTTCCACTCCACACAGGATGCAGGGCCATGAGGACAAGAACCAAACTGAGGGCCTCTTGCATGGGCGGCAAGAACACTTCTCACCATCTGGTGGTCATCTGTTGTACTGCAATTCAGCATATGAGCCTGCAAGGATAGGGCTGGGGCTCAACCCCATACCTCATGGCTGCAAGGCAAGCAAGCACTCAACCTGCTGAGCTATACCCACATCCCTAGATACTGGTTTTAATCACTATCTGGAATTAAGATAAAGGGATGGGAATAGAGTGGGGTAAAACAGTGCAAAACTTGTTCTTACTGAGATTTTGTCACAATCATTTGGTTAATTTGTAGAGTATTGGTAAAATTGATTTTGGCAGGTTTTACTAGTGTCTCTTGGTTTTCTGAAGGAGAGGATTTTAGAAATGCTTAAGCCCATAGATGATTCCTGTGAATATCACTTCCATTTGTATCTGGGTTTTTTGGGGTGTGTGATCTTTATTCAGATATTAACATACAACATTTAAGATGTACATTATGAAGATTTGTTACCTTTGTATATTACAAAATGATTCTCACCATACCATTATATAACACATTCATCCTATCACATAATTACCATTTTATTTATTTTTTAAAGATATACTCTCGTATAATACAATGTTGTTAAGTATAGTTAACATGCTGTACATGAGATATTCAGAACTTGCTCAGTATGTAACTAGAAACTTAAATCCTTTGATTAGTATCTCCCAATTTTTCTACATCCTCAGCCCTTAAACAGCCACCTCTCTACAATGATTCTGAGTTTGGCTTTTTTAGATCACACATGTGAGATAATATACTATTTATCTTCTCTGTCTTATTTCACTTAGCATAATGTATTCTGGTTTATGTTATCGCAATGGCAGAATTCCCTTTTATGTCGTTGCTGAATGATTGTGTGTGTGTGTCTACACACACATGTACACGTGTATGAACACACATGAGGAGACATTGTCCATTCATTCATGATGGATACTTAAATTGTTTCATATCTTGACTAATGAACATGGGATACAGATATCTGAGATCCTCTTTTTCATTTCCTTTGGATAAATCCCTAGGACTAGAATTGTTGGGTCGTAAGATGGTTCAATTTTTCATTTTTTAGAGGACCCTCCATACTGTTTTCCACAGTGGCTGCACCAATTTAATCCTACCACCAGTGCAATAGGGGCTACCTTATCTCCTCATCTTAATCTTTGCAATCTCATTTTTTGATAGTAGCCATTCTAACAGGTATGATGTGATATTTCATTGTGGTTTTGATTTATATTTCTTCAATGATTAATGAAGAACAACTTTTCATGTGCCTGTTAATCTTTAGATATCTTTAGGAAAAAAAAATATTAGGTCTTTTGCTCACTTTTTAATTGAATTAGTTTTTTCTTTGCTGTTGAGTTATATGAGTTTCATACATATTTTAGGTATTATGTTCTCCTTATCAAATACATGGTTTTCAAATACTATTTTCTCCCTTTGTAGGTTGCCATTGTATTTTCTTGGTTGTTTCTTTTTGGTATGCAGGAGCTTTATAGATCAATGTATTATACCTGCTATAATTCTTTTTTGTTTTTTTAAGATTTATTTTTATTTGACAGACAGAGAGAAGGGGGAGGGTCTAGAGCAGTCTCCATAGTTGTACATCATTAGTTTTCTACATAATTTCAATCCACAGGTGGAAGCAGGGCTGCACAGTGCAGGAACTGGGCCACGGGCCTCCCACATGGGAGGTAGGTCCCTGTGAACCGGGAGCCTCCCACTTGGGAAGTTAACCCCAGTGAAAACTGAACTGGGGGCACACCCCAGTTTAGCATATAGGTCTGCATAGGCTGGCTCCAGGATTTGATCATTGGACCCTGGGGCTGCTAGATGAGCCACTGAGCCATCCCAGGATCCCCAGATCAGTGTTTTCTTTTGTGACTTGTGTTTTTGGTGTTTGATCCAAAAAATAATTGTCAAGCCCACTGTTTTCTTCTAGTAGTTTTACGATTTCAGTTCATGTGTTAAAGTCTTTGACCCACTTCAAGTTAATTTTTTGTGAATATTAAACTGTAGGGGTCCAATTTAAATGTTTCCACTTCTATTTACCCAGTATTTTCACCGTCATTTGTGTATTTTCAATGGGTATTCTTGGTTTCCTTGTCAATTCCTCATATATATACTAAGGTTTATTTCTAGACTCTTACATCTGTTCTATTGATCTGTATATCTATTTTAATGCCTATGTCATATGTGCTGATTATCATAGCTTTGTGCAATTAGACATCTTCAGTAAGTTGGAGTGCCCATAGCTTAATTCTTTCTTCAGATTGCTTTGGCTAATTGTAGTCTTTGTGGTTTCTTATGAATCTTAGGGTTTATCTGTTTCTGTGAAAAACATTGTAGTTTGTTAGAAATTACATTAAATGTGTAGATTACTTTGGATAGTGTGAACACTTTAAAATATTAATTATTTTGGTTTAAGAACATAAGATATCTTTCCATTGTTTTTTCAGTTTCTTCCATAAATACTTTAGTTTTCAATGTATACCTTAGTTACCTTAGTTATACCTTACCGTAGTTAAACTTATTTCTATGTATTTTGTTTTGATGCTGTTGTAAAGAGTTTTTCTCTTGATTTTTTTGTTTTTCCTATATAGATTATTTCTGGTGCATAGAGACACCGCCAATTTACTTATGCTAATTTTTGTATCCTGACACCTCACTGAATTCATTGCTATATATATTTTTATAGAGTGGATTATACATGGATTTTCTTTTTTTAAATTCTTTAATAAAAACTTATAATGGGTCTTTAAAAATGTAATTTTCATGTCCATTTTGTTCTAACTTCATATAAACCCCCATAATGAAAAGAATTATCCCCTGTTTTATGGGCAGTGAAATTATAATTCTTAAGGGATTAATATTCTAGCATTAAAGTGATTGTCTAGACCAGTTCTTCTGATTCTTAATCTTTTGTGAATAATTCTATAATTCACCTTTGCTATTCAAAGAATGGCCCAAAGATTATATAGCACCACCACCACCATCTGGAAACATGCAAGTTATTAGCTCAGTCTTGAAACTGTTAAGAATCTGAGTAAAAATCTCTATATGTTTTATATGTATATTACAGGTTGAGAAGTGTTTGGTTTTATCAATTGCATCATTCTTGTTAGTTTATAGCACTGATTTTTTTAGTTTCCTTTTTTTATGTCTTTTTATAGGTTGATTGGAAGCATCCAATTCTGTTCTTTAAATGACTCAGATTTTTAAAAATGATCAACTATGAACAGTATCCCTTAGGAGCATTGGTATAAAGATTACCCAAAAGAGATTTTGGGCCTCACCTTAGGTCTATCAGTCTTCAGGAGATGTAGATGTCTTTTACAAAGCTTCACAAGCAATTCTGATAGGGAAGCTATCACGTTGCATCCTTTTTTCTCTATTTGTCTTCATTTGTCTTTTTCCCCCTTCTCTATTAAAATGAATTTTATAAGTAATTTTTCTAAATTTTACTTGTCATTCATGCCGAGTTTAAATTACTCGTTTTAACACAAGGATTATTATTTTTTTATGTATAGGAATTTAGAGCATAGGTAACAAAAAATAGTTTGTAATAGAATGGTTAAGTGAGATTTTTTTTAATGTGTTTCATTTGAAAGTAATTTATGAAAGAATGATATTTTTTGCTTAATCAGTTCTAAAAGTTATTTGTTTATCTCTAAGGATAACAAAGCTGATGTAATTTTAAAGTATAATGCAGATGAAGCTAGAAGTCTGAAGGCATATGGCGAGCTTCCAGAACATGGTAATGTCAAAGTTATGTTTTCTTGTTTTCTGGAATTACTAGTTGTTGGTATTTAGGGGAAGCAAATTTGATAAGTTTCTCTTTTATATATTGTTTGTGTATGTACTTAATAAAATTTTTTTCAGTTATGCTTATCTATAGTTCATAATGTTAATACTTTAGTAATAGAATTCTGTTCTTAATAAATGTTCTTTTGATGTGGAGTTGTTTATAAGTTCTGGACTTATATACAGTATTTGTTACAGTGTTTTTAACAATTCTCAAGAGAACAATTATACTGATATTTATATAGAAAACAATGTTCTAGTTTATCTTACCAATTTTATAAGTTCTGTGTGTATATTAACAGATACCTCTTTTTATTTTTATTTATTTTTTATTTTTATTCTTTTAAAGATTTATTTATTGTTTTTGACAGAGAGAGATACAGTCAGAGACAGAGAGAAGGGGGAGGGCCCAGAATAGTCTCCATAGTTGCACATCATCGGTTTTTCCACATAGTTTCATTCCACAGGTGGGCGGGGCTGCACAGAGCAGGAGCTGGGCCAGGGTCTTCACCCCGGTGAGAACTGAACTGGGGGCACTCCCCAGTTCAGCATATGGGTCCACATGGGCCGGGGCCAGGATTCGATCCTCGGTCCCTGGGGCTGCAAAGTGAGCTCCTAACCCACTGAGCCATCCCGGCTTCCCCTCTTTTTATTTTTAGTGGCCAGGTAGGTATTGAATTCTCAGTGAAGCATACCTCAAAAGATTAAAATGTTTTTTATAGCATCAAAGAGAAAATGTACTATTACCTAACCTCACAATTTTCAGTTGGTAGCTATTTTATTTCTTTTACTATATTGCATTTTATAATAAAACTATAAGATTTTTACTTAAGTATGAAAATTCTTATGAATTTATTGGCATTTTATAAAGAAGTGCCGAAATATCTGGAAATCGACCAGTACTCTTCTTTGTAATTTATTTGTTCACATTTATTGCTTAGGGATAAGCATTATTTAATTAAGTCTCTGACTAATTTGATAAGTCTAATAGTTGGTGAATGAACTGTTTTTAGGAAGACTTGATTGTGTTGTGGAAAAGTTGTAAGCATGAGTTCAAACCCTTTTCTTTTCTTCTTTTTTTGTTTATTTTAATGTTTTTGGCAGAGAGAGATACAGACAGACAGATAGGAGGGGGGATCAGGGCAGTCTCCGTAAGGATCAGGGCAGTCTCCATAGCTGCATGTTACTATTTGCGCAGGGCAGGAACCAGGCATGGGACGCATACCCCCGCAAGCCAGGGGCCTTCCAGGTGGGAAGCTCACCTGGCAAGAACTGATCTGGGTGCACACCCCAGTTTGGCATATGGGTCCGCATGGGCCAGAATTCAGTCCTCAGACCTCAACTGCAAATGCCTAGCCCAAACCACGGAGCCATCCCAGCATCCCCTCAAACCCTTTTTGAAGTGTAAGAGCTACTAAATTAAGTGTGATTAGACCTAACTGCCTTACTTAAAATACCTTTTTTTGAACAAAATACAAATACAGTTAATATACTCTTTATTGTAATTGCTTAACAATGAATTTCTGAGCATTTTATTGTGGATTTTCTCTGTGATGAGTCCTTAGAAGTTAGGGAGATATATTTTTATAATTAAACATTTGAATTTCAATATCACTTGTAAGATTCTTGTTTTATAATGTTTTATATCAAACCCATTTCTTTTACTCTGTAATCTTATAATATCTTGATTATTTATATGAGTATATTTATTATTGTGTTTTTAAGCTAAAATCAATGAAACAGATACATTTGGTCCTGGAGATGATGATGAAGTCCAGTTTGATGATATTGGAGATGATGATGAAGACATTGATGACGTATGTAGTAGATGAACCCCATGATTGTTTTGTTTTATTTATCAGTTACCTAAAAGGAAAGCAGATCTTTCCACTAACTTTGTTTCATCTTAGAATGTTGAACTCAATTTCAGTCCATTTTGAAGCTTGTCTGTGAACATGAATATTAATTAATATTAAGACACCAGCTATTCAGACATTGATCATTTAAAGAACTTTATAATCCTTTAAAACATTTCTTTCTGAAAAGATTAGTATTAGTTCCATAATAACTGGATATATTAAGAATCTTGATTTTCTTGAAATATATATATAAGATAAGTGAGATGGTAATATGGCTTACACTTAAGTCAGGCTTAGCCATTTTTTAAATACCTCTAATAAAGTTTCAGTTTACAAACCATATTTCTAAATATATTAATGAATGTTTGATTGGATACTAAAACATAAATTAACATTTTGACAGTACAATTAACAGTTATTTTCTGTAACAAGAGCCTCTAAAATGCAGTAATCCAGTTCATTCAGGGCATATTTGAATGATTATTTTGACAGCTGGAGTTCAAAGCTAGGAACCTTCATGAATGAACATGAAAGAGTGACAGGGTAAAGGCTTTACAGAAAGAAAACAAAAACCTTTCTGGTTACATGCCAACAGTTTCTTTTGAATTGAGTCCAAGCAACCTGGTTGGGAAAGACACTTAAGACTTATAAATTTTACTACCTAATAATTCTTTTTCCAGAGTTATTTCTCTGGAAATAAATAATAGAGATTATTTATAGTAGTTCTAATTTCTTTCCTATGCCTAAACTGACTCAGGACAATTTGGTTTATTAGTGCCACACTTCTCCCGTTCTTAAGGGAATGTTAGTTTTCACTCCCAACATCTAAGGTCTAAAACCACTAACACAAAAGGAAAAAGATTCTAAACTCTTAAGAATACTCTGCATGACAAAACTATCTCAAAGACATAAAGATTTACTGGTAACAAAGAGTAATTGAGAAAAGGTTGAGATGCAGAATTTTCTGTTTTAAAGTATTTGTTTTCCAGATAGCCTAAGGGGATCCTTATAGTCAGTAGCCCACTATATTATAAATTACTTTTTCATTGATCTGATCTTTTTTCACTTACAGATCTAAATTGAACTCAAAGTTTGAGTGCTATTCTACAATTTGGATGTTGTCCATCACCTGTTAAAACTAAAAGTTCATTAAGCATAAATGCAGTTTGTTAAGATACACTGATTTTTTTTATTGTTTTAGAGTAATTTATTATATTTCTTTAAAAATTGATGCTGTGTTATCTTAAGTGGAATGTTAATACTTTATTGTTTTGATGTAATGTAACTTAAGGTTAAAAAAACCTCAATATGTGCTATTAAAACAAGAGAAGAGAGTAAATGTGAATTGATAGATGCTTTTTAATGCATATTATTAAATTGCCTTATATTGGACTGTGATAAGTTTTTGTTCCAAACAGTCCGTTTAGACTCTTTCTATATTGTTTCATTTACCTAGATACTTTCTAAAATTTTTGATAAAATTTAAGGAGCGTGTTAATCCCCATTTAGGTCAAGAAAAGGGGCGAATATATTTATGTAGCTCTATTTTTATACTGAGTTTCATAATACTCTTCATTTTATTTTGTCACCATGAAATAGAAAGCATTTATAAAACAATAGCTCTTAGAACACAGGTTTGAGTAGAAATATTAAATTTATAAGATTTGCAGTTGCAAAAATTCACTACTAGGTAATATCCAATTATCTTAACATTAGAAGTATTAACCTATTAGTTAAGTGTTTTTTTAACTTAATATGTAGAAATTTTCTTAAACAAGACAACCTTTAATAGCAAAGTAAGTTGAATAGTTTTAATTCTTGTATTAAAATGTCGTTTTATTGTCAAAAGTCATCTGAATTTGTAACCTATAATTAGGGCTTTATGAACAATGAAGTTACAATGTCTAAATGAAAAACTAACTTCTAAATAAATTGTATAAACTAGGCTATTGCTAAGCAATTCCTTAACTGGCATAAGGAAAAGGAAGGAACCACAAGCTGAGAAATACAATAAAATGTCACATTGAGTATATTTTGGCTTTACTTTGTGTTACTGGTGTATTTTGTGGTGTGTGCCAATTTTTTTGTGTTTATTTTACTATATCATAACCTTTTTAAATATTTTATTTATTTTAAGTTAAATAAGATGAAATTAGAACAGGAATAGTTCAAACATTTAGCTAGTCAAGGTTAAATCTTACACAACTTTAATATATTTACTAAATAGTTTGTGAGACAGTTTCTTAAGAGGATTTCTTAGTTGTGAAAATTATAAAGGGAGTACACCTTTGATTTGTTTTCAATAATATAAATAGAACAAAAACAAAAATAAACCTTCATATGGTTTTATCTAACTGCTATAATTTAACTTATGTGTGAAAACTCAATCAAAATCTGAGTGCACAAATGTGCTTTATGATTTTTCCATGGATTTCCTGAATAGGTGGAATATGTGAGAGACCAAGGACTAATTTTTAATACTCTTGAAAGAAACCGACTTTGAAGAGTTGACTTAGTGATTGTCACAAATTGCTGTATTTCGTCTTTTCTTATTGTTGAGTAATATTCCATTGTGTAAATGTACCACAGCTTCTTTATCAAGTCATCCATCAAAGGACACTTTGGTTGATTCCACAACTTGGCCACTGTAAACAGTGCTGCGATGAACATTGGGGTACACATATCTGTGCATATAAAGGTTTTTCAGGTATTTATGGCAGATACACAGGAGTATTGCTGGGTCATATGGCAATTCCATTCCTAATTTTTTGAGGAATCTCCACACTGCCTCCCACCACAGTTGTACCAATTTACATTCCCACCAGCAATGTATGAGGGTTCGTTTTTCTCCACAGCCTCACCACTTGTTATTTCTTGTCTTGTTGATTATAGCCATTCTAACAGGTGTGAGGTGGTAGCTCATTGTGGTTTTAATTTGCATTTCCCTAACTGCTAGTGATGTTGAGCATTTGTATCCGTTGGCTGTTTCTGTGTCTTCAGGGAAGAAGTGTCTGTTTAGGACTTCTGCCAATTTTTTAATTGGATCATTTATTTTTTGTTGAATTGTTTTCAGTTCTTTATATATTCTAGATATTAGCCCATTATCGGAGGCATTATTTGCAAAAATTTTCTCCCATTCAGTTGATTTCCTTTTTACTTTGTTGACAGTGTCCTTTGCTGTGTGGAAGCTTTTTAGTTTGATATAGTTCCATTCATTTATTTTTGCTTTTACTTCTCTTGCCTTTTGGGACAAGTACGTAAAGTGTTCTCTGAGCCCAAGATCTGTAAGTTTAGTACCGATGCATTCTTCTATGAACTTTATTGTTTTGGATCTTCCATGTAGGTCTTTAATCCACTTTGAGTTAATTTTGGTATATGGTGACAGTTCACAGTCCGGGTTCATTCTTTTGCTTGTGGTTTTCTAATTTTCCTAGCACCATTTACTGAAGAGGCTTTCTTTTCCCCATTGTGTATTTTTTGCTCCTTTGTCAAAGACTATCTTTTCATATATTTCTGAGTTTATTTCTGGGTTTTTTATGGGTCTGTATGTCTGTTTCTCTGCCAGTACCAAGCTGTTTTGATTATTAACGCTTTGTAGTATAGACAAGTCAGGGAGCATGATGCTTCCAGCCATATTTATTTATTTATTTTTCGGAGGATTGCTTTGGTGACTCTGGGCATTTTGTGGTTCCATATGAATCTGATCATTTTAAAAATCTATTTCTTGAAAGAAAGAATGGGATTTTGCTGGTAATTGCATTAAATCTGTATATTGCTTTGGGTAATATGGCCATTTTAACTGTGTTGATTATTCCTATCTATGAACACGGAATACCTTTCCATTTCTTTGTATCTTCTTCAATTTCTTTTAATAGTGTCTTATAGTGTTCCATGTATAAATCCTTCACGTTCTTTGTTAAGTTTATTCCTAAATATTTTATTCTTTTTGTTTGATTGCAAATGGTATCATTTTTCTCACTTCTTTTTCTGAAGTTTTGTTGTTTGTAAATAAAAATGCGATGGGTTTTTGTACATTGATTTTGTATCCTGCAACTTTACTGTATTCATTTATTATTTCTAACAGGTTTCTGGTGGAGTCCTTAGGGTTTTCTATATTAAGCTTTATATTGTCTGCAAAAAGTAACGGTATAACTTCTTCATTTCCAATTTGGATGCCTTTTATTTCTTTTTCCTGCCTAACGGCTCTGGTTAGAACTTCAGCACTATATTGAGTAGCAGCGGTGACAGAGGACATCCCTGTGTCATTCCTAATTTTAGAAGAAAAGGTTACAGTTCTTTCCCATTCAGTATGACATTCATAAGGATTTGTCATATATGGCCTTTATTATGTTGCGGTACTTTCCTTCTATATCCATTTTTTAAGTGTTTTGATCATAAATGAATGTTATATCTTATCAAATGCTTTTTCTGCATCAAATGATAGATTCATATGCTTTTTATCTTTTATTTTGTTTATGTGGTATATCACATTGATCAGTTTGCATTTGTTGAACCATCCTTGTGCCCCTGGGATAAATCCCACTTGATAGTGATGTATAAACTTTTTTATGCAGTGTTGTATTCTTTTTGCTAGTATTTTGTTTAGGATTTTTGCATCAGTGTTCATCAGAGCTATTGGTTTATAGTTCTCTTTTTTTGTGACACCCTTGCCAGGCTTTGGTATTAGGGTAATGTTGTCCTAATAGATTATGTTGGCAAGTATTACCTCTTCTTCAATATTTTGGAAAAGTTAGAGGAGGATAGGTGTTAGTTCCTCTTTGAATGCCTGGTAAAACTCATTAGTAAGGCCATGTGGCCCTGGACTCTTGCTTTTGGTGAGGTTTTGGATGATTGTTTCAATTTTCTTACTATTGATTAATTTGTTTAGGTTACCCAGTCCTCTTTGATTCAGTCTAGGTCAGGGGTAGCGAACCTTTTGGTGATTGAGTGCCAAAGTTTATGAAATAAGAGTGTACTCGCTCGACTCGCGTGCCAACCCATCGAGTGAGATAGAGGTATCGATTATTTTTATGTCTGTAAGAGACATAGGATGTTTTTATAATAAAAGACAATTTTTTTAATGGTATTCACAATTATTTGTTTTGAAGTTTAAATATTTTATTAGAGTGCATAGCAAAGGTAATCATATAAATTATATACCATAGAAAATTTCTATCAGTCATTTATTACATTTTTATTCGGTGTAAATTAACATGATATTATAATAAAATTACAATTTATATGAAACAAAAAGGAAAAAAACATGTGGCAGAATGAAATTATAATAATAAACGTTAGTCGTCAAATGCACGGAGTACCCATGAAAATTAAAGAATCCTCTATCGTTAGTGTGATTTCTGTTGTGCGGAAGAAGACAGATGAATCACATCAGGTTTATGTTTTGTTGTTTTTAACATTACACAAGCTGCACTTGCTGCAATTACAAGTTGTTCACATGTTTCAGGTGTGACAGCAACGGGAGAGTAGAATACTCGAAAAATTTGACTCAGTAGCCCAAACGCATTTTCCGTTACTCTATGAGCACGAGTTAACCTGT
>PVKE010030181.1:0-19785 GCA_004027555.1 Craseonycteris thonglongyai
AAGAATAAAGTGGTGAAAACTATGGATGTCGCATTTACCAAGACCCAAAATCCATGGTGCACTGAAATAAATTTTATATTAATATATATGGTAAACATTTTCCTTCCTATAACAGGCTCATTTTATGTAATTGCATGACAATCACAGAGGTGGGAAAGAAAAGTTTTCTGCCTATGAGGTTTTTGAAGAGAGTGAAACAAATTTTGCCTCACTAGGCCATGCATGAACCCTACGATCTCAGTGATTCCTTCGGTTAGGTCAAGAAGAACTAAAGAAGAAGAAGTAAGATCTTCTCCTGTCTGTCTGTCTCTTCCTCTATCAAAAACAATAAAATAAATCCTAAAAAAAAAGGAGAAGCTGAAATGACTCACCAGGTTAAGTGTTCAGTTTGCAGATCCAGGGTCCAAGGATCAAATCGTGGTCCCAGCCCATGAGGACCCACATGCTGAACTGGGGAGTGGCCTAAGTTCAGTTCTCATCTGGGTAAGCCTCCCAGTGGGAGGCTCCCCACCCGCCACCCCCGGCCTGGCTTCTGTCCTGTGTGGCCCCATTCACCCGTGTGGAATGAAACTATGTCAAAAGCTGACAATGTACAGCTGTGGAGACTGCTCTGAGCTCTCCCTCTTCTCTCTGTCTCTCTCTGTCAGAAACAATAAAATAAATCTTTAAAAAGTAAGATCTCAATAGAATAAAACAAAAGAAAAACATGGATGAGAGGGAAAGGTGATTTGCTTTGTAGTCTACGATGGTTAACGATTAACACTAATAATTGAGGTTTCCACCATGTTCATTTATGTGACTCAGTCTTTTTGGTAAGTAACTGAAACAACACATATCTAAAAACATTAAATATCATAATTCACCACTTTGCAACTTCCAATACTAACATATATTCATGTGAGAGTACGAGGACTGTCCAGAGCAAATCCAGCCATTGTCTATAAAATGGGAATGGGTATATGGCTGGATACTTTCTGGACGTCCCTGGTATGTATAACTCTGCCCAAGTTGTTTTCATTTGTCTTTACGTTCATTATATCTGAGTATATTTACCCAACTAAGACAGACTGTGCCTGTAAATGTCTCCTTTACTTTTTCTATTTGATATTATTTTCTACATTAAAATACTATTTAGTCCCCCATAGCATTTTCAATTGTACAGGGTGACATGATGTCGCATACAATAAGCCTGGAGATGTGTTGGCTTCTACTGTCATGGAGAAGCAGCTTCAAATGTTCCCTGTTGTCTGTCTCATAAAAAATTTAACTGGAATCAGGTGCAGTAATAAGTTGAACTTCTGGTTAAATGACACACAGTGATTTGATCCAGAACCCAATCATAGTCAACTCATTAAACTGATGAATGCTTTTGCAGCCCTTCAGATAAAGTTCACAATATAAATCCAGAGGCTATACACTGTATTTGGCTACTTCTTTGACCTTATCTGTCTGTCTTAAGAATACTTCTGGATATAGTCATATGTGATCATCTCCCATTTTGGACAATATACTGAGGAAAAACAAATCAGTGGGGCAAGGATGAAATTGAAGTACAGAACTATGAAATAAAATAAATATAAACTGTATACCTCATACAAGAAACACCAGTTAATATTCCAATTCAAGAACTTTCATTCTTTGAATCCCTATCCTTAGGCCTACTGCTGCCAATACCACTACTATGGTATTCTTATTTCAAAATCATCTTTTGCTTCCCATTACACCATCAATGATGAGTATTTTCATGTAAAAAATTTGAAATTTCAGTATTGTGAAATGTATAATTCCATACCACACTTGCAACATGAAATAGCTTTTCACCATCATCACCATGTATCCTACTAGAGGGATAATTGAATAGCTTTGGCATGTAACGTATGGCCTGTGTGTATAAAACATGCAATCTTATGAGAAATAACAGAAAATGATGAATATTTGCAATAAAAAAACAGAAAACATTAGCTCTGTCACCAGGTCGGGTTCAATTTATATTTCTAATCTTATGGAGAGGGAAAAACGTAAATACCTAATACCTTTGTGGTAATATTTTCCACTTGTTCCCGGGATGCTTTCCCTCTGATTTCGTACACAATAAGCAATACACTTGGTTTTCATCAACTGGTATCCATTCAATCCCTAAAGATATTTTTGTGTGTGTATATTTCTCTTTGTTTTAGTTTTCCAGTTTGTGCCTTTCAAAAGAAATGGTGTTCATCCCCAGAATCTGAAATCTTGGAAAGCTATAGGAAAAACATAAAAGTTTGCTGTAATCTCAGGGGAGCAGCCAATTGAGTTTTTATTTGTCCATTGCCCATTTCTTCAAAAAATTGCTACAGTCATGTCTTGGATTGTTTTTCTCTGATTTTAAAAGAAAGATTGAAATACTTGAGATCAATGACTGGCCCTAAACTGAGGAACTCCTTGAATATTATCCTCTAGAGCAGTATTTGTCTTGAATACTTGACACGATTTGCGGGGGGAGATTGATTGTGTTTTGAGGTTTACTTGGGATACAGAGCTTTATGTTTATACTTGAGTTTTGATACTCTGCTTCTGATTAGAACTGGTACAGACCATTTCAGTGCCTCTGGTTTTCCTACTGGCCAAGTTGGACCCAATGTGATAATCCTAGATATTCCAGGCACGTTGGAGGCCCTATGGTCCAGTATGCTATCAAGATTAAAATGTTGTCTTCCCCACATGCTCAGCAGTTCATTTGTCCAGGCTCTGCTTATAAAATCAACATGACAATGAACACAAGCCTACCTTAATGGTTAGGTATCTACACCTCCTTAATCACAGCTCCATGTGTGTTTACCTACCTATTCCCCTACCATCACTACCACTGTGTGATACCAAAAGATTGAACTCAAGGCCCTCAAAGAATAGGGAAAGAGAGGAAAACAAATGTAAAAGCTCCAGTGACTTCTCACCTTAGAAAACCAGGATGCATGTTTTAGAAAAGAGATATGGTAGAATATAAACTTCCCTAAATTATTTGAATATATATACCCTCACCTATGAACAAGTCTCAGCAATGAAAATGAGAATTTGATGTAATTTTAATGTCTTAATATAAAAAGCATTCATTACAAAAAATTGGTGGGAAGAAAAAAGAATATGTAACATTGGAAGAAGATAAATAGACCCCAACAGAAGTGGATAATTCAAAAAATTAGAAAAGAGGATAATAGACAAAGGGTGTAAAAATTTCCATGCTCTGACCAATTAACCTGAAAGTTATCATTAGAATTTAATATCAGCATATGTTTAGTCTTATATTTAGTAATTAATATTGATATTTGTACATCCATGCATGTAGATGTGCAGGTATGTGTATGATGTGTAATATATCTTCATAAAGAAAACTAGAAAAATGACATGTGTCTTATTTATTGAAAAGGTTCAATAATGTAGCTTGCTAGCAGCCTGGCCTTGCCTTGCCATACCTGGAAGATACTGGCTCCCCTCTCAGGACCTTTCTGCTGATGAAACACCTTGAGCTCTTGCATGAGCCTCCCACCCCATAGCCTAACAACCAATCAGCAAACAGTAACCTTATTAGGAGAGCGCATGAATGCGGAAGTAACAGCATAAAACGGTGCACCCCACTTTAGATAGGCCTCAGCCTCTGGATGTTAGTCCTTGGAGATAGTACCAGCATCAATGAATGTTGCTTCCTGTAGCTCTGCTGTCCCGACTCTTGGAGAATCCTGCAACAGCTTGCACAATGTGTTGTAATTTTAAACTTCTAAGATAAATCTCCAATTTTGGTTCTCTCTGTTCTACGTAGTTCCCAGTTGACATGTCAACCAAATTCAGCCACTGAGCTCACAGGTCAGTTATGCAGCATCCCATTAAAGGCATGACAAGGCGTGTCACTGTCTATGTTCTTCCTGGAAACCATGAAGGGATTAGGAGCCAAATATATGGTGATGGAAAGAATACCCACTCTGGGTGGTGAAGCCATAATGCAACACATACACAATGTACACCTAGAGCCTATGTAATTTTTATTAACCAATGTCACCTCAAAAAATTGAATAAAGAAAAAAAGGAATTAGAAAATTTATTAAGCCCCAGCAGTTCTCTTATATTAGAGAAATGCTAACACATTTCACTAGAATTCAAGGACCAGGCAAAGCTGTCAGAGAGAACCTCCTAAGGACGGTACCAAGGAAGCAAATTCAGAACATTCTCCCAGAACAAAAAAATAAATAAATGACTAACCTGTTTCCATCATTATTTTGAATCAGCTCCAAGTAATCAAAATACATCTAAAACACAAGGCAACGATCCTTAAATAACTGATACCTTGTTTTAGAGAAAAAAGATATGCAAGATTTAGATGGCTAGGAGTATACATTAAAAACAAAAGATTAATAGAAAGAGTTGTATTCATGGCCTAGAACATGTATTTGAGAGATTTGCTTGCAAACAGAGAATAAGATGCCGTGAATAATTAGGGCTTGTTCTGGGTTTTCACTGACTTCAACAAGATTTGTCTGTTGTGACTCTGGATCACCTTCCCTCACAGGGCATCAGGCAAATTATACCCTTCACTAGGCAGTTGAGTGAATTAGCATCTTAATTTGTCATACTAAGTCATCATAGAAAAGTCAAGAGAAACAGGATCATGTTCCTCTAATCTACTCATGTGCTCAACGCAAGGGATCTTTTTTACCAACATATTAGGAAAATGGCAATCAGCTTTCACTTAAACACTTCAGTGACGGGGAGCTAACAAGGCAAGATAGTCCCTCAGCATGTGTTTCTAATTTTCTAAATCTTGATGTGGGACTCAAGTATGTTTCCATGTTAATTCCGTGTCTTAGAATTTCAGGAGATTGGCATAACTATTCAGATGTCTAAAGGCTGCTGTTGGATTCCCTCCTACATCTCTTTGTCTTTTCCAATTGTTTCACCAGTTCTAAATGTGGTAGTTCTTGGTGACCCTTCTCTATGGTTTATATTCTCCTCCAGGTGTACTCTGATTAATAACTTCATTACAAAATAGGCTTTCCTGTGAACTAGAGACATTTCATAACCTAATCGTGGGCAGATAATTGCTCCATCCAAAACAGAATATACATATTGGTGCAGATATTTGGGTCTTGGAAACAAGTGAATTTATTTTGTCTCCGCCATTCACATGATTTTAGGAAAACTCCATATTATCCCAAAGATACCAGGGAATTACTAAATTTATGATAAGATATATTAAAATTCTTTGACATTCAGGGGTAAATCATATCCAATAGTTACAAAGTAATGGTGGTGAGGTAATGATTTCTTTTCGGCTTTTAAAAGGGGAGTTTCATAGAAAATCAGCAAATTGATATCCATGGTCTTTTCAAGGACTACCAAAATTATAGCCAAAACTTTAGCAGCTCAGCTTTTTGAATTCCTTGTTTAGGAGTCTCACATATTCTGAGATTCTGGATGATCCTTTCATGGACTGCTGCTTTAAATGCTAATTTCACTGGTTCTGTATTTCACATGTCTTACTTCTTTTTTGCCTCTCTGTGGCAAGTAATAATGCTAAACTCATTTACCACTGATTAACTTTATTAAAATTTCATGAAATCACTGTATAGTTGGTTAAGCCATTAAAGACCATTTAGTTTGGTGGAGTTTCACATTTTCTGATCAGGTGAAACATCTCTGTGGAAAATCTTTGTGTTAAACAAAGCATTGGGGCCAGGATGGCTCAGTGGGTTAAGCACTCACCTTGCAGCTCCAGGGTCAGGGAATTGAATACCAGCCCTGGCCCGTGCAGACCCATATAATGAACTGGGGTGTGCTTCCCAGTTTGGTTCCTGCCAGGGCAAGCTTCCTGCACAGGAGGCCCCAAAGCCATTTCCTGCCTAGTGCCCCCATCCACCTGGGTGGAATGAAACCATGTCGAAAACTGGTGACGTACAACTATGGAGACCACTCTGGGCCCTCCCTCCTCTCACTGTCTCTCTCTGTCAAAAACAATAAAATAATTTTTTTTAAAGCATTAATATAACACGATGGGTAAATATGATGTATTATTGTGTTACTTTAATAACTGCCAGTTCTCTTAAACAATACCAGCATCTAAAAACAATCTCATATGAGCTCTAATCTCACAGAAACAGAAAAATACAAGGAAAAGACAACTAAGATTAATACAAACCATTCCCATTCCACAAGTCACGTAACCTTCACACAGCAGTTAAAATGATGTTTTAAAATTACAAATCGGGTTATATTAAGTCCTTTGTACAAACCTCTGAGAACACAGAGTCAAGCCTATGGATATTTCATCATCAGAGATGAAAGAGACTACGTGATGACAGCCTGTATATGGAAAATCTCAGCATGATTATTTTTCCCTGGCTGAAGACAAAAGAAAAGTAAGTCAAAATGAGTTTCTTTCACTTTGAGCAAGTTAATTATAGTAAATTTTGTGCTGCACATGAATGTTTTCAACTTTGTTATTCATATCTTCCCCAAGCAAGAGAGAACAGATGAAAAACACTGGAATTGGCATGTACTTTTCTGAATGAATCTTCAGAGTAAAAAGCCAAGGAGAATGAAGGAACCCCAGCCTTTTCCACACAACAGTGTCAAAAGGGACAGACCATTGACGCTGGATCTGGCTTGTTTGAAGAGGAGCAGGGAGAATTAGACACCATTAAACCAATTGATGTGCATATCTTTGGCATCTTTAAGCTAATTCCCATTTTGAAGCAACAACACAGATTGGGACACAGCAAAATGTAAAACGGGGTCCACAGGGGTCACTTAAAAAATATCCACGATCTGCCACATCAATCTAGAACAAAGATAGTTACACCATTATATTTTTCTACTTTGAGTATAATATTGGGCCCAAGGTCAGAAGATGTCTAGGGATAGGCAAATTGTAGCATTATACACAGTGCAAGACACATTTTACTTAAACGCCTAATGCTAAGTGTACTTGCAAGTTCCGTACCCTAAATGTTTAGGAATAATGCCCCTGCAGCAGATGTCCACATCCTAATTCCAAGAAATGTAAATAGGCTACTTTTCCTGGCAACAGGTTTTTACAGGTGTGATTAAGTTAACAATCTTGAGATGAAAATATCTTGGCCTTTGTAAGTCAAAGAGAATGGGCACAGTCACAGGCAGATACACCTGAAGACGTTTCATACAATCTCGGCTTTGAAAGTGGAGGAAAGCATACTTACTAAGGAAGGTGGGAAGACTTCAGAAACTGAAAGAGCAAAGAGAGTTTTTCCCTTACCACCATCAGAAAAACAAAACACACACACAAATACACACACACACACAAAACAAACATGCACAGCTCTGCAGACAACTTCATTATAGAGCAGTGAAACACATCTTAGATTTTCTGACTTCCAGAACTGTAAGATAATAAATGTGGTGCTTTCAGACATTAAGTTTATGATAATATGTTACAGTGGCCATAGGAAACTGGCAAGATAAAATCCAAACTTCATAGCATGACTTCAAGTCCGTCTCTCCAGGCCTCACTCTATCCATGTCTTCAGTCGCATCTCTCAGCGTCCTTGTAAAAGCACTTCCTCTGTAGTCATAAACTACTTGTACTGTCTGTATATTTTTAAATTAAACTTTATATTTTGAATTGAAGATCCACATGGGGTTATAAAAAAATAATGCAGATAGATATCTGTGCCCAGTTTCCTCACAATGCAACATCTTTCAGAATTATACTACAGTCTCACAAACAAGACATTGACGTTGCTACCACGTGGGAACATAAAATGCCTAGTGAAGATCATAAGGTAGAAAGATGGAACTTGGGAGCCTGATGAAAGTTGTCAGTTTCTAAACTAAACTACCCTGAAATTATCATCCTACATCTAGGCTGCTACTTATGTGAGAAAACTAATGTGCTTGTTGTTAAAGCCACATTAATTTCAAGGTCTCTGTTCATTTCAACCGAAAGCATCATAATTATTTCAAGTTATAGCACTGTTTTAACCTAGCCCTCTAGGGCTGCTATGCAGATAGACAACACAAAATGGACATAAAAAAAAACAAAACATGCTTGTCTGTAATCCCAACTTCAAAAAACGTTAGAAGCAATTTATTCTCATAACAACTAAAAATCTGAACACACTGGAAAATCAACAACTCTCCTCACATCCGTAAGAGAAGTGAGGTCAGAGGGCAAACCGCGGTCCCATCACTGAAGAGGCCAAAAGCCAAATTCAGAGAATCATAACTTACCTGAGAAGCCCACGAGTTGAAAACACCAGGAGAACTAGCATTGATGGATGGTACGAGGCTCGGTGCAAAACACTCTGCAAGTAAAAAGTGCTCCAGGAAACTTGTTCTTGAGGCGGGGGTGTGAACCCACACTTTCCTGCCCTTTACTTTCTGGACTTGGATCGGTTTCTGGAAATGAAGGTGGAAGAGGAAGCCCCACCCTGCTGACAGCCAGAGGGCGGGAAAGAACCCATTTTGAAATACACAGGAGCAGTCACGTCCCTCTTAAAAAGGTCTGCCCTCAGGAGAAACTACTTCGCCAGAGCCTCAGTGTTTTATCAGCGCCTAACTGATCTAGGGGGATGCAAATATCCAACCTCACCTGGATCTAGGCTTCCACACGGAGAGAGGGAAAGACCCCACTCCAGACCTATTTAGCCTCCCACATGGGACCAGGAAAATACCCAGCGCAGGTCCACTCTACCAATCCTGTCCCACGTCTGCTGTGTCTGGGGTGCAGGAGTGGGTGGGATGTGACTAGAAAATACTGGTGATGTTTATAGCGCTGAGAGACAGGCTTACTAAAAGACGAAGCCCTCATCATAGAACTGTAGAATATTTCACCTCCTCCAACATCTAACCGTCACGTTGCTGGTGGCATATTTACAACAGTTTCTTTTACTCAGAATACCAGGCAGATTCAGAAATGTTGGAATATTCAGACAGGGAATTTAAAACAATAAGGATTAATACACTATAGGCTCTAATGGATTAAGTAGATAGCATTCAAGAACAGAGTGGGGGAAGCCAGGATGGCTCAGCAGGTTAAGTGTTCACTTTGCAGCCCCAGGGTCTGGGTTTGAGGATCCAATCCCTTCCCCAGCCCATGCAAACCTATATGCTGAACTGGGGTGTGGCCCACAGTTCGGTCTTTGCTGGGTGAGTTTCCCATGGGGAGGCCCCTGGTTCAGCAGGCCCCTGGTTGGGCCCCCCTGGGGGCCATGCCTTCCATCCATGAGACACCACACCCTACCAGCTCCAGACCAGCATGTCCACCCACCCGTGTGAAACTGAAACCGGGTGGAAAACTAATGACGTGCAACTATGGAGACAGCTCTGGGCCCTCCCCATTCTCTCTGTCTCTGTCTCTCTCTCTGTCAAAAATAATAATAAAATAAATCTTAAAAAAATAAAAGAACAGAGTGGCAGTGAAGTGGAATTCAGAAATAGTTACAAAAATGAAGAATGCCTTATTTAGGCTATTAGGCTGGACACAGCTGAAGAAACAATTGCTGAGGTTGACAATATCTAAATAGCTGAGTAGCATTCCATTGTGTGAATATACCAGAGCTTCTTTATCTAGTCATCTATCAAAGGGCATTTTCATTGTTTCCATAACTTGGCCACCAGAACAGTGCTGGGATGAATATTGGGGTACATATGTCTTTGAGGGCTGAGGTTTTTAAATTTGGGTAGATACCCAGAAGGGGAATTGCTGGGTCATAAAGTAGCGCCATTTCCAATTTTCTGAGGCATCTCCATGCAGTCCTCCATAGTTGTACCAATTTACATTCCTATCAGCAGTGTATGGGGGTTCCTTTTTCCCCCATAGACTCTCCTGCACTTGTTAATCCTCATCTTGTTGATAATAACCATTCTTGCAGGTGTGAGTTGGTATATTATTGTGGTTTTGGTTTGTATTTCCCTAATAGTGAAGTTTAGCATTTTTTCATGTTTGTTGGCAATTTGTATGTCTTCATGGGTGAAATGTCTGTTCAGGTCCTCTGCCCATGTTTTAAACTAGATTCTTTGTATTTTTGTTACTGAGTTGTAGAAGTTCTTTATTATTTTAGATATTGGCCCCTTATCAGAGATGTTGTTTGCAAATATTTTCTCCCATTAGGTTGGCTGCCTCTTTGCTTTATTGATGGCTTATTTTGCAGTGCAGAAGCTTTTTGGTTTGATATAGTCCCATTCGTTTATTTTTGCTTTTACTTCCATTGCCTTTTCAGCTATAAGAAAAGATGAAATATGGCCATTTGGACAACATGGATGGACCTTGAGATCATCATGCTAAGTGATATAAGCTAGACAGAAACAACTAAGAACCATATGACTTCACTCTTATATGGAATTTAAAACTGGAAGCAAGGAAGAAACAAAAACTCATGGACACAGTCAACAGTTCAGTGTTTACCTGAGAGTAATGGGGGAAGGGAGTTGGAGAGGAGGGAGGGATCATCAAAGATATGGTGATGGAAGGAGAACTAACTCTGGGTGGTGAGCACACAGTGCAACACATAGACAATTATTGTAAAATTGCACAGCTGGAACCTATGTAATTTTTACCAACCAATATCACCCCAGTAAATTTAACAATAACAATAAACAAATAAATAGAAACCTTCACTCATGAAAAACAAACAGAATAAAGGACAAAAAAGTTACAGAATATCCATAAACTTTGTAACATATGCATAATAGAGATACCAGAAGAAGAAAAAAGAAAGGAACACAGCAGTATTTGAAACCATTATAACAGAAAATTTTCTCCAATTCATGTCAGGCAACAAACACCAGATCCAGGAAACTTAGAGAATTCCATGCACAATAAATGCCACTCCCTCCCTAATAGACACACACACACACACACACACACACACCTAGGCATATCATTTTCAAATTAAAAAACAAAATCAAAGATAAAAAAGTCCTGAAAGAAAAACTTCTTAAGAGAAAAAATTCAACCTACAATTCTGTTCCCTATAAAATTATCCTTCAAAAATGTAGAATATGTAGAATTGTACACCTAGAAACAATGTAATTGTTATCAACAAATGTCATCTCAATAAATTTAACAAAAAGAAAAAAATATGAAGAATAAATATAGACTTTTTTACACAAGCAAAATTGAGGAAATTTGTGGGCAGTAGACTTTTCTTGCAATAAATATTAAAAGAGGTTCTTCAGAGGATGCCAGAATAGCTCAACAGGTTGAGCCTTGTGACCACAAGGTGCGGGGATTGAATCCCAGCCCCGGCCTATGCAAACCCATATGCTGAATAAGCACAACGAGTAACCACTGGGATGGCAGCAGAGGTTCTCACCTCCCATGTGGGAGGCCCTCAGTTTGGTTTCCATCCCCACTTGGATGCAACGAGGTGATTGGAGTCAGTATCTTAGATGGTAGAATCAGTTTAACTGTATGATGGACCAATAGAACGTATCCATTCTAAACAAAGAAAGAGGGAATAAATAGACAACAAAAGGTGTTTCACTGGCCTGTGAGAAAACAACCAAAGACCTCGTGTTTTTTCACTGGAGCTGTAGAGGGCGAAGAGAGATTGGGATTCAACATGTATTTGAAACCATATGGCTGAAAACGTCCCACATGTGGCAAAACAACAATGCCATCGAGGAGGAAGTGGGCAGACGACTGACTCATCCTGCTTTATCACCATAGGGTGGTAGTGAAAACTCAGTTCTTTGCTGGGACCCCCCACTCCTGGCCCCTTCACACACATACACCCAGGGTAAGGGAGAAAAGCACAATGCCAACCAGTGTACATACTTTGTAATGACATTGTTATCACCTTATTGACAGCGAGAAGAGATGGAGTCTCAGCTCTTCACCCAGACTCCTTTACGTGTTAGGGGTTGGGAGGAGACTGGGGGAAGCAGAATGTGAACGATCAATACCTCTCACCCTAGTTTGCCTTATTCCAAGCAGTTGCCTCTACCAGAAATCTCTTCCCCTTTACATTCATATGGACAACTTTAGTTATCCACACCTGTTAGTTGGTTTTGTTGTTGTTGATGTTGGCATGTGTTTGTTCTTTTTTTAACATTCAAGTTAAGAAAATGATCATCTTGGGAGTCTCGTAGTATTGGTAACTTCCTTGGACTATAACTTCCTCAAGAGTTGTTTCTCCAGCCATCGTCTGTATGAAGTGCTCACTATTGAACTGAATGAAGTGGTTTTCTTAGGTTGTCAGCATTATACAATGTTTGTTATTTTTTCTTATAGTTATAGTAAAATAGTCATAGGTTTGTGTAAATTATAAAAACTAAAATGTCGGGGAAAACTAGGTGGTGTTCATATAACCATTTCCACTTAATGAGTTTAGCTCTGAGAATGGCTTAATTGTCCCCAAATATTTGACCCTTTCTCAGAAGGGGAGGCACAGAACAATGCAGTCTAGGAGGTTAGAAGCAGTATTTCAAAGCCGACTTGAGGGGATAAGAGGCAGTGATGGGAGTAGCAGAAGTTGAAGGAGGTACATTTTGTGGTAGTTCTCTCCAGGATTAAGATATTAAACAAACTTTATTATAAATCTTTCATAAAAAATAGTTTTTCAAGTTAAATTGTTCTGACATTACTCCCTTGAAACTATTTTTATTTCTAACAAAAAAAAGAAAGGAAGAAAGAAAGAAAGTCTTAGGTGACTGACAGAATTTGGTGTCGACCCATTGACTAAGTCAGATCACTAGAATACTTTTTCACTGAGGAATTCATGGTGCTGCTAGTTTTTTTATTTTTTGCATCTGAGGTTCAAAGGCAGAACTATAAAAATAACAAAAAAGAACTGTGGCTGCGTTTGACTAGATTACAAAATAAGCAGCGCAGTAACTTGGATGTCAGGAAGGAACTTTAAAGTATTGGAAGAAAAAAGGCACAGTTACGTGAGAAGCGACAGCAGGACTTTAGTCTGCGCTGTGCCCAAAAACGTCTGCAACAGAAAGTTCTTTTGCCTTTTGCGGTGAGAGGGGAGGTGCAGGGAGTGCTGTAGTTCATCCTCAAATGCTGACGCCACTGCTTGTGGATACGAACTGCACGCTGGTATTTCAATGGGCAGCCCCCGTGTTCTTCTCTGAATGAAAATAATACCGATGCATCAGGGTTATTCTGAAGCTAAATTGAATTGTGAACAGGACGCTTTGTCCCTAACTCAGCACATGGGAAAGTCCCAAGAATAATAGTTGATGTCCTCTTCCTGCAACATTATCAAGGACCACACAAAGGGGAGCATTGGATTTCTCATCAGAAAATGAAAACGAAACAAAGAAAAAGAACAACAACAAAGCCCACCTCTGGGGGCAATGCCATCTCTCCAAGAAATAAACTAAAAACATTTCTAAAGACAAGAGAAGACTGTAAAAGTCTTCAGTTTTGAAAAATGTATGTTCCGATCAAAATGAGACAACTACAAAGGTCCCACAAGTGATCACTTGTATAATATAATGAGGATAATTAACAATATTTTCAATGAGAATATCGAAGCTGGGAAATGGGTCTATCAGAAGTTGCATGTTTCCATTGTATAATAGTATCCTTGGAACTTCTGAGGGTAGCAGAGTTGAAATCAGAACCCGTCACATAAAACAGCTACACCATGGCCAATGGAATTACGGGGGAGCCTGTTATATGCTGTCCCTGTTACAACCACAGATACATCAATGTTTATGACATCAAAATACATCTCAGGTATGACTACTTCTCACTCTCTGCATACTTCCTACCCTAGTCCAAGCTGCCACCCTATCTACTGGACCTGAGTCACAGCTCCCTAAGGGGATAACCTGCTCTGACTTCTGCCCCATTCTTCATAAAGCAGCGAACGTGATACGTAATACGTAATATAAATCTGCTCCTGACAACCTTCTGCTCAAAATCCAGAAGCTTCACATCACAGAAAATAAAACATAAATGCCTAGCCTCAGCCACTGGAGACATACCCAAACCAGCTGTCTCCTTGGTCTCTGACCTTGTCTTCAGAACTGTCTGCCTCCCTCAGTCAGTTCTAATTACACTGTCTTCCTAACAACCTTCATACCCAGCAAGCCAACCTCGTGACCGTTGTAGCTTGACCGCCCAGAATATTCTTGTTCTAGTCTTCCCTCCCTTTGTTTGTGTCTTTGGTCACATATCTGCTATTGGGAGAGCTTTGTCTAACACTTCATTTTCTAGGGCCACTCTCTACCCACTCCGTCGTATTTTATGTACGTTCGACAGCTATAGTTTTCCTCACAGCATTAATAACTACATATTTTTTACATCATAGATTTACAAGGTATGTCTGGGAAAAAATCCATCTGTTGTCAATATAATGAGAATGGTTTGCACAACATCGATGTAACCTGGCAGTCAAGGAGAGTGGGCTGGAACCCGCATGTGAGAACAATGGTGACTTCACTGTACTAGTCAGTAGGGGTGCTGGACAGCACTGAGTGACAATATGTACTGGGTAGCTGTTGTCTTCAAAATGACTGAGCAAGTAGAGCAGCGGTATCCCTGGGCCACATTGGAAAAGAAGAATTGTCTTGGGCCATACGTAAAATACACTAGCACTAATGGATAGCGGATGGGCTAAAAAATCACAAAATAACCTCCTAATATTTTAAGAAAGTTTACGAACTTGTGTTGGGCTACTTTCAAAGCTGTCCTGCACTGCTGGTGGACTGTGGGCCACAGATTGGACAAGCTTGGAGCAGAGCAAGGCATCTGCATCAAATTTTGCATTAAGCATGAATGTTCCTCCACAGAAACTAAACTATTCAGATGGCTCATAAGGATTATGACCTCAATGTTCTTCGTCAGTTGAGAGATGCAATATGACGACAATGGCCGCAGCTCTGGGCAACTGGTAATTGGCAGCTTCATCACATCCCGTGGAGAGGGTTTTGGGGGGGAAACATCAAATCACCTAGGTGACTCAGCCCCTCTCCAGCCCAGATTTGGTGCCCGGCAACTTCTGGCTTTTCCCAAAATTAAAATCACCTTTGAAGGGGATGAGATTTCAGACCATCAATCTGATTCAGGGAGATATGACGAGGCAGCTGACGGCAACTCCAACAAAAGATTTTGCAGACTGTTTTGAGCAGTGGAAGAGACGCTGAGAGAACTGTTCAGTGAGGTCTCAAGGTGCCTGCTGTGAAGGGGCCTAAGACGTCATTGTCCTGTGTACGATATTTCTTATAACCTCTTCAATGAATGCCTCTTATTTTTCATATTATATGACTTGATACTTTCTGGACAGACCTTGTATTTGCATCTTTGTTTTGCATTCTATCTCTCCCCTACTATATTGTATGGTCCATGAAGATAAGACTTGGCCTCTGCTATTTACTGCTACTAACACAATACCTACAAGTGTGGCTAACACAGAGAAAGCTATAGTAGAGATGGCCACCTCTCCACCTTTTGAGGTAATCATGTTTCTTGGCTCTGGTTTCTGGGAAAAGCCTGAGTGTGTTGGCTTAGCTGATAGAAAGGGCTTGGCTTTAGATGCACATATATTTCTCTGTCAGCTCTAGATGGCTACTTTCTAACTGTGTGAACCTGGACAAACAAGTTAAATTTACTGAGCTTTGGGCCTCTTATTGATAAATTGTATTTTTCTAACTCCGCTCGACAACATGGTGGATACCATACCCACAAAGCACAATGACATTTCTGGTTAATTATAATATTGAAGGTTTCTTATTTTCTCAATTGTTTACTGCTTCACGTAAAGAGGTGAAAACTCAAAGCTATTCAATTTCTTAAGCTCAGCAGCTTGCACTGCCATTTGTAACAATTAAAGGCTCCCAAAAGTTAATCCCAACAGTAAATCTGAAATGAGTCTAAACAAACTCTTCTTCTAAATATGCCAACCATTTTAATTGCTTTAGTAAATCAAGAATATTAGATACATTTTTATACTTTGAATTAAAAAATGACTATATCTATAACAAAAATTAGAATATACTACCTTTTTTCTATTTGTACAGAGTTCTTTAAAAATGTAACTTTTCCACAAATGCAGAAAATTAGAGACAGTATATCCTTTTCCTGGAATATTCTGCATAGGGGCCGAGCCCCGTGTTTGGAGAGGTTTACTAACCAATTTGTTTTGTGGGTCAGTGTGGGGCACTGGCGTTCAGTGGTGCAGAAGACACAGGGGTGGGAAGGTGCTTTGCCATTTTGCTCAGTGGCAAGACCTACGACTAGTATATGCAGGGCGTGCCTTAAACATCATTGCATCAAATTACTTGTGTTCGTTTATGTGTTATGACTATATAGTGCTTAGTGATGTACATTTTTTTTGTGTGGGTTTGCTTTGATTGTACAGGTGATATGGTCCCCAGAAATTATGAATATATAGGTACAAAATATGCTTTTTTAAAGCACATCTTTTAAAGCAATAATTGTGGCTCCTCAGTAGTATATCAATATAGATAAATACATAAAATGCATATTTAAAACTTAAAATATTCGAGATAGCTCAGCCTGTTGAGTGCTTGCCTTGCAACCTTGAGGTTCAGGGATTAAATCGTGGCCCCAGACTGTGCAAACCCTTATAATGAACTGTGGTACAACTGGTAACCACTGGATGGCTAGATAGTGAAGGTTCCTGCCTCCCATGTGGGAGGCCCCCAATTTGGTTCCTGTTCCATGTGGTTCCACATCCACTTGTGTGGCATGAAACCATGTCACATCTAATGATGTACAACTATGGAGACTGCTCTGGGCTGTCCCCTCTTCTCTCTCTCATATCTCACCTGATCTCAAAAACAATAAAATAAATTTAAAAAACCTAAGGTACTTAAATGATAATTGAGAGTAGAACAACATAAAATAATACAAAGCAGTAAAAAAAATCTTACCCATGGTTTGGGAAAGGTCTTTAAAGTTTAACCTGAAGTCTGTAGTATATATATTTCAGACAGTAACAAACTATCAGCCACGGCACTGAGGTGAGAGAGGAATGGACAAGTAGAAGAAACTGAAAGAAGGCCAATGTGGCCAGAACACACACAGAAGAGAAATTAGAAAAAAGAAACAAACTTGGAAGATATGAAGGGGCCAGATTATGAGTATGTACAATTTGATAGGTCCTGGTAAGGAATTTGCATTTGCAATTAGATGAGATCATGCAATTTTAAGGTGCTGAAGAGTTTCTTTTTCTTTTCTTTCTTTTAAGGGGAATAACAATGTACAATTCATAAACTAAAAAGATTACTCTTATTGCTATGTTTAAAAAGATTTAAATGAAGGTGAGATTTAAAGATGAGACTGGTTAGGAGAAAAGAGATAAGGTATAATTAAAGTAGTTTGAATTAAAATAGTAAGAGAGTCAATAGAGAAAAATGTGTGAGTAGGAGATATACTTAGAAGGCAGAAATAAAAGGAGTTGCAGGTTGATTCACTTGGGAAATTGAGGAAGACAATCAAGTTTTCAGTTCAAGAATCTTATCTTGGTGGCTGATTTTAGCAATTACTGAAATGAGGAAATCCTAGCATAAGATTGGGTTTGTCGGATGAAATCAAGAGTTTCTTTTGGAAAATATTGTTTGATATATCTATGAAGCTCCTATTTGGAAATGTCAAGGAGTCCAGGAGCTATGTGAATCTAAAGGTCAAGGGAGAACTGTATAGAAATAACAATATTATGAGTCGTTACTATCAACAGAAACTGCAACCTCAGTTCTGACCATTCCTTGTAGATAAGCCTTCAAAATCAAATCTAAGATGTATGAATTATTCATGTGTTGATTGAAGAAAAGTCAGGAGGATTTTGAGTACCCCTCCCCAAGATAATCACTCTGAGTTCTTCTCGGGTGTTAGGTTCTCAGTAAGTTCCCAAGTTAGAAGTAGGTTCCTAATACCTCAATAGTCTTGGAAGTAATGCTCAAATCCATGGAATAAAATAACTAATTGCAAATCCAAAGATTATAGGGTAAGTCTGGTAGACATCTTTATTTATTAGCTGCATTGTCTATAGGGTACTTTAAAAGTGCACATGATGTTCACATAAGCCTAAATTGTAGGTTAATATTTAACTACTGGATTTAGTCACCAACTGCCAGAGTATAGTACATATTTACAAAAAGGACATTCTTTTTTAAATAATTTTTTGTGCTGCAGTTCAGCTTATGGTTTGCATGGGCTGTGGCCAGGATTCAATCCCCAGACCTCATGGCTGCAAGGTAAGCATTCAATCTGCAGAGCTATCCTGGCATCCCCAGAAAGAATATTCTTTATCTTTAAGCTATTTTGCCACATGACTAAGAGTGTGACCCTGCTTCATATGAAACCATTATAATATGTTTGAATCATCTGATTTAGTACTATTGTTTTGATAATTCTCATATTGGTCATCATTCTAGCTACCTGTACAGTGTCTGACACATAGTCGTGCATCATTGTTGAGTGAGTGAAGGGAGGAAAAGAAGGAAGCCAGGAGAAAGAGAGGGAGGGAAGGAGGGTGGAAGGAAGGAAGGAAAGAAGGAAGGATCAAAATTCACAAGACCCAAAACTAGCAAGTTATATTTAGGAACTTTGTACTTCGAAAATTTGCTTTTCCTGTTTTGTTTTGTTTTCTTTTCTTTTTATTCTCTCTTAATCTGAATGAAAACTACTACCCTAATAAAGTTCTGCTTTTGTTTGCATTTTTAAAAGCACACATACTGCTTTCTATAGAAACAGAAACACTACCATGTGTCAGACATTGCTCTAATTGCTTTAACAGTAGTGTTAACTTCTATAATTTCGTTGGCACTCCTTTGAGATAGTTGTCTTAATTACCTGCATCTTACCTCACACAGGTCCTGTAAATAATAAATCTGTAGAGCTAGGATGACAATAGCACCTGTTTCTTTATTTCTATGGAATTCCACAGGATTTTTTAATGTTTAATTGTAGGCCTTGTTTGTCAGGGGTCACCGCTGTCTCTCTGTGCTTTAATAGTTAACCAGTGATTTTTGGTAGATGTGCTCAAAAAATTTGAACTTTCTTTCTCTGAAGATCAATCTGTGGGTTGGTTCTCAGGGGCATCCAAAATCAGCCCATTGTCCATTCTCATCTTGTATTCACTTTCCACTTGGCTATCTCGTATGCATAGTTTCCTACATAGTCAGAGGTGCCTAGAAAGTTTATGTAACCATTTCATGTCTCTTATTTCCAGAAACTCCTGATAAAGTTCTAGCTTGGCTACCATTCACCCCAACCAGAATTACAGTCTCAGGCTATCAAATATGTTAGGTTAAAAGAGAAGAGGGTGGTAGAAAAGGGAAAAAGGACTCAAATATATGGTGATGGAAGTTTTTACTCTGGGTTGTGAATACACAATGCAGTATATACTTGTAGATGATGTATTACAGAAATGTACAATTAAAACATATTTAATTTTACTAACCAATGTCACCCCAATAAATTTAATAAGTAAGAAACAATGTTCTTTCTCTCTATTTGTTTCCTACTACTTTTATCTGCACAGTTTTTTTGTTTGTTTGTTTTTTATGTATTTTTTGAGAGAAGGTGAGAGAGAGAGAGAGAGAGAGAGAGAAGCGGGAGGGCACAGAGCAGTCTCCATAGTTGTACATCATTAGTTGTGACATGGTTTCATTCAACACAGGTGGATGTGGGGCCATGAGAAGGAGGAAACAACTCCTGAATGGGAGACAAGAACCTTCACCACTGAGCCATCCAGGTGGTTACCAGTGCACCAGCATATGGATTTGCACGGGCTGGGACCAAGAATCAAACCCCAGACCTCGTGATTGGTAGGCAAGCACTCAACCACTGAGCTATCC
>PVKE010030182.1:0-19779 GCA_004027555.1 Craseonycteris thonglongyai
CTGCAAAGTGAGCGCTTAAGCCACTGAGCCATCCTGGCTTCCCCTAGTAACTTTTTTACAAAGAAAAGGGTTTCACCAACTCTTACAATAGAGATTCCCAGACTTCACTCCTAAAGTTTCTAATTTTATGGCTTTGGGGCAGGGCCTAGAAAACTACATATTTTTGAGACTTCCCTTCTGCTCAGTTTTGCTGTGAACCTAAAACTGCTGTAAAAGGTAAAATGTATTTTTAATGTAAATAAGTTAAAAAGGATCCCCCCCTCCTCTCCAGTATTTCTGACAATAAGCCCACTTTAACTACAAACCTCTGGAAATTTCCCCGGTACTGGCAACAGGAAGAACCTTAGCTTTAAGTCTAGTCGGCTGCAATGTCTAAATCCCTCTGGTTCCCTCTAGTGGACTAAAATAAAACTTTCTACATTCCATCTAAAACAATTGTGAGAGTGAAATTAGATTAAAATGCATGTAAAGACAAATGATGAGATACATTCAGAAAAAGGTAATACGTATTCCAGTGGGCCCTGCAAGGGTAGAGAAACCCCACCATATCTGCTTCACGGTTAGTTTTCCTCAGGGGGAGCCCAGGTTGGCACAGGGTAAGGAAGCGCCAGGCGGAACTTTCTCACGGCCGTCCTCTACAGATTGCATTCAGGTGTCTCTGCTCAGGCACAGAGCGCCACCGTTGACGAAAATTTCTGAGGACAGCACAAAATGAAGTATTAAAACTCAGTACACTCTATGTTGAACTCATGTCATTCACTGTACTCAATACATTTTTTTTTTCGACTGAGAGAGGAAAAATAAAAGGGATTGAATCTGGTTAAATGCCCTATATGCTCAAAGTAAATAATCCTGGCATGTGACCTGTTGAACAAATTCCAGAGACACCAGGCCATGAAATCAATTTTAGATGTGTGAGAGATTCTGACTACTACTTGCACTAATTCTGGGGCTGGAGCGGGACAAAAGTTCTTCCTCTGGGGTAGCCCTTGATCCAAACATGCACTGCACTCAGGGGGAACCCCAATGCCTCTTAAACTGTGGCAAGAAACTCAGGCCAGCCTTGGGAGAAAGCAGAGTGAGCCAGCACCTCTAATTAGCTTCCAAGAGTTCAAGAGGGAGAGTCAGCCCTAAAATCAGTCTTTGAGGTTTGCAATTCAACTCGCTCACTGAGCAGATAAGGCAACAAGGCTCTGGAATCCAGATCTTCTGTTTCCTACTTAAATACTAATTCCCAGTGGAATATTCCAAATGAATGGGATAAGTATTCCAAAAGGATACAGAAGATCTGCTGTCTTGTTGCAACCTCAAGATCTTGTGAATGGAGTAGATACAACTTGAGTAACGTAAGAGGCAACTGTGAATTAAAAGACACACAGCTACAATTAGTCCTATAACTCCTGTAATTGGAGATACACAAAACACAACCAACCACTCTGCTATTGATTCTACTCACTGCATCTCTTTCAAGTCTGCCTTCTTCTCCCCACACCCACTGACACTGTTTTCGTCCTGGCCACCTGCAATGGTCTCCCTGATTAGAATACAGACACTCACTTCACTACATTTTTCAAACGACAGCCAGGGTGGTGCTCTGTTTTAAAGTACCAATCTATTCAAATCTGAAAACCCTTCAATGTCTTCCCTTTTTTTTCCCTTAGGATATAACTCTAAACTCATTAGCATGATTTGTAAGTCTGGCTATGACATGTACCAACCTAAATATGCCGTAGTCATTTAAGCTTCCTCCCCTTTGTAAATGCTTTTCCTTGCCTGAACCAGGCTTCCCCTTCCCCACTTCATTTCATTTCTTCATTCACCCTCTCCTAGCTAATGCCTACTTCTTAAGTATCACTTCCTCAAGGAGGCTCCCTGCTCTCAGCTCCCTTAGCACGCTGTGATCTCCACTCAGTAACATTTATCATCTTGTACTAGGTTGACCAGAAGTAGCATTCTGTTACTGTCCCATTTCAAATGGTACATATGGTCAGCCTAGTCTCACTCAGCTAAATTCAAGGTGTCAGTAGGCTGACCATGTGTACCATTCAAAACGGGACAGTGCTATTATTTTTTGTCCCAATTATAATGGTGTATCTGGCCAACCTATCTTGGATTCACTTGCCTCAGTCTCCCTGGCTAGATGGTGAGCAGAGGTCCTATTTTATTCTCTCTGACTTTCCAAGTGCCCAGCACTGTGTTTGGTACAAAATAGCTGATCTTCAATGAATGTTTGTGGAGTAAATGCATGTATGGATGACTAAATGAGCTCAGAAACAATTCCACATTGCACATGCTCATCTCTCTGTCTTGTCCACCTTTTCTCCCCCACCTCCCAGCACTGTTACAACATCCTTGGAAAAAGTGAAAATGTTTAATTCGAAAAAGCTGGGGAAGCCGGGATGGTTCAGTGGGTTAAGTGCTCACTTTGCAGCCCTGGGGACAGAGGATCGAATCCCGGCCCCTGCCAGTGTGGACCCATATGCTGAGCTGGGGAGTGCCCCCAGTTCAGTTCTCACGGGGCGAGAACCCGGCCCAGTTCCTGCCCTGTGCAGCCCCGCCCACCTGTGGAATGAAACTATGTGGAAAAACCAATGATGTGCAACTATGGAGACTGCTCTGGGCCCTCCCCCTTCTCTCTGTCTCTGTATCTATCTCTCTCTCTCTCTCTCTCTCTCTCTCTCTCTCTCTCTCTCTCTCTCTCTGTCAAAAACAATAGAAATAAATCTTTAAAAAAAAGAAAAAGCTCCCCAGGTGACCTTCAAGGTAGTGTCTTAACTTCCACTACCAAATTTCCCCTTGGCTGGTATGCTACTAGGAAAAATCTCCAGCATGCTAGCTTGCCCCTAACAACTTCCCAAAGACTCACACTATAAGTGAAATTCTAAACACTCCTCCTCACAAAATGTTGACCTAGGGACCCACTGTGGAATTGAACCAACTCTTTGGAAATTCAAAAGTAGTTTGCCAGTTGTAGGTGCAAAGTTGTACATATGTAATTTATATGGCAGAAAATGCAAAATCTCCTACTTTGTTGAGCCATGGTACAACCATCTAGGTTTACCTTCAGTGAGTGTAAGGAAGTACCGGTAAACCTAAAGAAAAGGCAATAGTATTTCATTATTGGACTTACTAATAGATGGCCACAATAGTAATCATTAACCATGTACTTGTTGATTGACTGATTAATAAAACTGGTTGAAAGCAAACTGTATATACATTTTCTGGAAGCCTACCCAAAACAAACTATTAAAAAATGTTATGGCATAGAAATGAATTGAAACTCCTGAATATCAAGCCACAGAAATGTTTATAAAACAAAATATCTATAAATAAGATCTTTCAATGTATTTGTAAAATTAGCTTAGTTACAATGAATATTTTCTCTGCTTGAGACTAAATTAAATAGGAGTTCTAGGGCTCTATTGATCCCAAGAATTTTATGCACAATTAGGTATGCAAGTACACATTTTTTCTCAGCCAAATTGTTCATCACTTTGATCAGATACATAACCCCAAGGAAGTTAAAAACAACTGCTATACTGTAAAGGTACTGAGGCTATATCCCTTTGGAATATACAGATTAGTAATTGTTATTGAAGTACTTTAAAGATGTAAAATAAAATAGCCCATTAGGGGCATGGTTTATTTGATCTTTTAATTGGGCTATTAGTCTGTTCATGACTTAACGTCTTTTCAAGTATTATTAGACTTGCTAGATGGAAAAGAAGACCTCTACTATCGGGGGGTAACTCACTTTTTGTACCCATTATCATTTAGATGAACCCCTTATAAGCAATAATTTCAGCATGACTCATTTAATAGCATATAAAACTATCATTTTTTTGATAGAGTATAAAAAAGCTTTTATACCTTCAGGTAAAATTGTATAAATAAATGTAGATTTTTTTTTAATTATAATAACTAACATAAGCTTAGAGCCAGTGGACTAATTATAATCATTATTACCTTGATTTTGAATTTTAGTAGATCTTATAAGTTTCAACAAAATTTAATTCTAAAAAGTATGTAATATAGTGCCAGTCAATAAAAATTGCTGAACTAGTAAGCTGAAGTTTAATACTATAAAGCTTTTTGCATAGTCAAGATATATAAGAAGTCTTAAACACAGTGCCTAAGAATTAAAGTAATAGTAACCCTACTGAAATTTAAGTTTAAAGGCCAAGTAATTAAACCAAACAAAATGAAACGATAAAAATTCTTTAAATTAAAAAAATGTATTGGCTATCATCTTTAACTCCATAAATATTGATTAGCTAAATACGACTAGCCAAGAATATTTTAAATTTATAAAAGAAATAAAATGAAAATTTTTAAGATTGATTTTACTTATAATCAGTAACATGGAGTCCATAAATCGTAATTGATGGTAAATGTATTTTGCAGTGTGCTTTGTAGATATTTGTCTGAAGATCTATCTAAACCTGCATATGGGGATACCAGGATAGCTAGTGGGTTGAGTGCTTGCCTTGCAATCATGGGGTCCAGAAATTGAGTCACATCCCCGACCATGAGAACCCATGTGCTAAACTGCAGTGCAACTAGTAACCGCCAGGATGGAGGTGAAGGTTCTTGCGTCCCATGAGGGAGGCCCCCAGTTCGGTTCCCACCCTGCATGGCCCCACACCCACCTGTGTGTAATGAAATTATGTCACAACAAATAATATGCAACTGTGGAAGCTGCTCTGGGCCCATCCCCCTTCTCTGTCTGTCTGTCTCTATCTATCTATCTATCTCTCCTTTCCTCAAAAACAATAAAATAAATCTTAAAAAATAATAAAATAAACTTGCATATTACATCTATAGTATAATCCCACAAATAAGCAAATGGGTGACTTAGAATTAAAAATAGAGTAAGGACTCTGAAAATAAAAAGAGCACTAAAACTCAGTGTCTTATTTTCAGGACCCCTATGATGAATAGGTCAACAAATAATTTAAACAAATACGTTCTAAACTCAATCCCTCCCCCCAAATCACTGTCCACAATTTACCTCAGGTTAACAACCATCTTGTGCCAAATAGTTATTAATTGACTCATGTTTTGGTTTTTTTTAAGTTTATATGTGTACACACAACCAGCTTTCCAGGGCTTACTGACATACTTAGAAGTCCTGTGCTAAAAAGAAAACCAAGTCTTAAAACACCTTTCCCTTAGCAGTACATTCAAATCGCAGTCACTGATTTTTCTTGATACCTTTTAAGGACACAGGAAAAGGAACCTTCAAGGTACAAAGACTTAACAAGGTACAATAAAGCCTTCCCTGTTTTCACAAACTGATGGGCAGGATCATTATCTTGTGCTTTCTGGGCTGTAGTTATGCATTCTAATTTGAAATCCACAAAGATAAAAACAGATTTAGGGAAAATAAATCTCACACTGTTATAAAATGGCAAACAGGCTCTAAGGAAGGAATGCAGCAGTACCAGACTGCAGCTGGCTGACCTACACCCACCTGCTGGTCTGCTGCCTCATTTTTTTTCAGTCAGGAAAAGGTACACAAACAAATAAAAGGAATAGGTGGCCAGGGAGGTGGCGTGGCTAGGCCTGAGACTCCAGGAACAGAGCCTGGGCATGGCAAGATGGTGACAGCAGTCTCAGGCTGGGACCTGGCTGGACACAACAGGTCCAAAGAGCTCATGTGGGCACTGATGAAATTATGCTCTTTTTACTTTTTCTCAATTGTTGTTTTCTATCCATTCTAATTTGGTGTAAGTCATTAAATTGTTTTACAGAGAGAAAAAAAATCTTTTCATGTAAAATAAATAAAAATAGATTACCGAGGAAACAAATGTTTCCAGATATATTTCTCTACAATTGAAAACAAAAACTAAAAATGCCCATTTTTGTTTACAAAATACTTATCTGTTTCATCAAATAGTCTGTGACCAAAACATATATTCATACTGCTTATAGTGTAAACAGCAATCAACTTGTAACATAAATAGCAGAGGTTTGAAAAAAGTACTTGACCAGCAAACCTGAATTCCACTAGAAGCCCTCTTCCTACAAGGCATGCTATTTGGAGGCTTTCTCTTCTCTCCCTCCACTGAGGTTGGAAGTTTCCTTACAGGGAGGAGTGTCCATCTGGGGCTTCTATAAAGATCCACAAACCTACACAGAAAAAAAATAGTCCTCCTAGGTAACAGGTCAATTAGTTCACTCCCAGAAAAAAAATGGTTCACTATAAAGTGACAAATAGTCTACTTATAAAAGATAATAAATAGAGCCAAATTCTATTAGATACTGCATCACGTTCCTAGCAAAACCGGGTACTGTTTTCTTTTTCATTGACAGTTCAGATCTTAAGACTTTTTGAGAAATTGTTTTGACTTATTCTCATTCCACTTAGCCTTCTAATCTATTTAGCACGAAGCCAGGTTAAGTGATACAGCTGATGGGACAATTTACACTTATCAAATAATCACTCCACTGAGAGCAAATATCTTAGAGATCTACACTAGAATGAATGCTGATGCTGTTAAAATAGTCAAATCCATAGAGACAGAAAATAGATTAATGGTGCCAGGAACTGAGGGAAGCAAGGGAATGGGGAGTGATAACTAATGGGTACAGGGTTTCTTTTTATGTCAGTGAAACATTCTAAAATTAGATAGTGATGATGCTTGCACAAGTGTGTGACAATACTAAAATCCAGTTAAGTAGAAACACGTCCACCATAAAATGGTTAAAACTAATAAATGAATTCAGTAAAGTTGCTGAATACAATATCAATATTTTTAAAAATTAGTTATGTTTCTATATATTAATAACATACTACCAGAAAGAGAAATTAAGAAAATAAGTTTCATTTACAATAAAATAAAAAAGAAAATAAAATAATTAGAAATAAATTTAACCAAGGAAATGTAACATCTGTATGCTGAAAACTATAAGACAATGATGAAAGAAATTGAAGAAAATAGGGGAAAAATAGCCCATGTTCATAATTTGGAAGAATTAATATTGTTAAAATATCTATACTACTCAAAGTAATCTACAGATTCAGTGTAATCTCTATCAACTTTTAATGACATTTTTTAAAGAACTAGAAAAAAGCAATCCTAAATTTATATAGGATTACACAAAAACTGAAGATCCAAAGCAATCCTGAGAAAGAACAACAAAGCTGGAGGTATCACACTTCCGGATTTCAAACTATATTACAAAGCAATAGTCATCAAAGCAGTATGGTATTGGCATGAAAACAGACACAGAGACTAATGAACCAGCATCAAAACCCAGAAATAAACTCATGCATATAAGGTCAATTAATATTTGACAAGGGAGCCAAAAATACTCAATGAAGAAAAGATACTCTCTTCAATAAATGGTGCTGGGAAAATTAGATATTCACATGCAAAAGAATAAAACCACATCTCTATATCACACTACTCACAAAAGCTAACTCAAAATAAGTTAAAGACTTGAATATAAAACCTAAAAGCATAAAACTCCTAGAGGAAAACAGAAGAACACTCCTTGACATTGGTCTTGGGCAACGGACATGGATATGACACCCAATGCACAAGTAACAAAAGCGAAGCTAAAGGTGAAATTACAACAAACTAAATAGCTTCTACACAACAAAAGAAGCTATCAACAAAATGAAAAAGCAAACTCTGGAATGGGAGAAAATATTTGCAAACTACTTATTTAATAACAGGTTAATATCCAAATATACAAGGAACTGCTACAACTCATTAGCAAAAAAAAAAAAAAAGGAATCCAATTAAAAAATGGGCAAAGAGCCTGAAACAGATAGATATGTTTCCAAGGAAGGTATTCAAATGGCCAGCAGGTACTTGAAAAGGTGCTAATTATCCTATGAAAAGGTGATATGACTAATCATCAGGGAAATGCTGATTGTGAAGATTATACTTCCTCTGCCTCTCTACATAGAACCTAAAGTTCTCCTAGTAAACTGTCTTTCATCAACTAAATTAAATATATAACTTTTTTTTTTTTTTTTAATTCCCAGCTCTATGTGAACAAGTGAAGCTCAGTTCTCTTCCCAAAAGATCATTTCCACTCTTAGGCAGTACGAGACATCAAACATGCCCACATGAGAGAGACTATAGGAAAAAAAAAATGCTAGGTGATGAGCTCATTGAGGGCAGGGACCTTATCTTTTCTTATTTGTATTCTCAGCACCTAGAAGATCTTCTGACACAGGGTGTATATTGAACAATGGATGAATAAACTACCTTGAGGGAAATAGCTGCTTCATGAGCTGAATTACAAGGTTCTCAGAAGTTATTATATCACTGATCATCAGAATCAGCGCTCTAGAGGGTGCTCCATGCACTTGCTCTTAATCCCTTGGCTTGAAAATACAGACTGCTTATTTCTTTTGTAGAAACTTCTTTCCCAGCTCCCCTCTTCAATATAATCAATATACAGACCAATTAAACTCAAGCACATCCATGAGTCTGTCACGAGTCTCCAAAGAATTTCAGATAGGCCTCCCTGCTTTTACAATGATGCTTTTAAAATGTATCTTAGATCAGGATACTCATCTGATCCAATCACCATGATGGTTTTCCATTTCCTTGGAGAAAAAGCCAAAGTCTTTATACTGACCTATTTAGCCTTAGAGGACCTAGCCCCCAGGAACTCACCAACCTCACTCATTAGGCTCTACCTGTATTGACCTTCTTCCTAGGTCTTGAAAACACAGACACATGTCTGTCTTCGAGCATTTGAACTTTCTAGATGCTCTCCTCCCTGCACCCCGACTGGACTTCCGTGTAGCAAACTGTCTCAACTCCTGTATTTCATTAATCAAATGTTACCTTCTTCAAAACCTAATGACCAAATTTATACTTGCCACTCACCTCCCCAAACCCTTCTTCCCTACTCTACTTTTTGTTTGTATCTTTGTACTTATGTGAACCTATTTTTTTACATTTGTTTTTTGTTTTGTTTTGTTTTTTCAATTACAGTTGGCATTCAATATGATTTTAAATTAGACATTTATGTAACTTATGAAGTGATCCCTCTGATTAGTCTAGTACTGACCTGGCAACATGCATAATTATTACAATATTATTTACTATATTCCCTGTGCTGTGCTTTACATCCCTGTGACTATTAACACATAACTACCAATCTGTACTTCTTAATTCCTTTACCTTTTTCATCCCATTCCCCTATACCTCTTCATTCTATCAACCATCAGTTTGTTCTCTGCGTCTATGAGTCTCTTTCTGTTTTGTTTGTTCATTTGTTTTGTTCTTTAGATTCCACATACAAGTAAAATTATATGGGATTTGTCTTTCTCTGACTTATTTCACTTAGCATACTACCCTCTAGGAAGGTACATCCATGTTGTTGCAAATAGTAAGATTTCATTCTTTTCTTATGACTGAGTAATATTCCATTGTATATATGTACCACTTCCTCTGGATACAATTGTCTATTGATGAGCATTTTGGTTGTTCCCATATCTTGGCTATTGTAAATAATGCTGCATTGAGCATGGAGATGCATCTATCTTTTCAAATAATGTTTTAAATTTCTTCAGATAGATACCCAGGAGTGGCTTTTCTGGATCATATGGTAGTTCTATTTTTAATTTTTTGAGGAGTTCCCACCCTATTTTGCATAGCAATTGCACCAATTTACAATCCTATTAACAATGCAAGAGGCCAATGTTAGCAGGATTATCCACATGGATATTTAAACACAGAAATTGGTGAGGGGAGTAAGACAGAAGAAACAATTGCCAATTTAAATGTGTGTGTGTGTGTGTGTGTGTGTGTGTGTGTGTGTTGTTTGAAATTCAAATTCAACTGGGTAGCCTGTATTTTTATTTGCTCAATCTGACAAGCCTAGGTGGTGAGAAATACTAGAAGCTAAATCTCCCATGAACAAAAGATGATAGCAACACAGTATAGCTATGTGGCATGAGCTATAAAGGACTGTAATTGGGGTTGGGGAGTGGAAAGAAAGGAAGAAATGAGGTTTGAGACGTGTGATTGGGAAGCGAGGAGGATTTGTATCCCATGCTATGGCACTGAGACATAATGGATGCTTAGGAGGATACAGGAGAATCAGTGGCCTCAGAACACAGCCAAGTTCATTATAGAAATGAAGGGGAAGGATGTTCAGAATCAACAGATTTGGGGGGATTTAAGGCAGGTTGCACATGCCTGGGAGTTTGTTAATTACAGATATAGAATACAAAGGATACAGTGAGAGCATTTGCGGGGGAAGAGTTGAGTAAAATAAGCTGACTATGGTCTGGGGCTTCTAAGATGGACGGGTAAGTAGGAAAGCAAAGCCTGAGGCCTGGGCCTGTTACCCCTCAGAGGAAGGGCTAACTCAAGCATTATTGCCCCGAATACTTAGCGTGGTAAATTGGTGTGGTTTTTGGTGTGTAAACTGAGACTTCTGAATACTTGGCACCATGATGGATGAGGCGTGGAAGAGATTTTTTTAGGGGATGTTCTTGTAAAGGATAATGGGGTAACACAGGAGGAGAAAGAGGGAGGTTTCAGAGACCAACTCAGGCCTGACACCTGTGATAAAAAGAGACAGGGAAACAATTAGAATTGTGTGGGAGCCTCAGACTCCAACACAGTTCTAAGAAAGTTTTCACCAGGCTGCTGGGGAATCACTAGCCAAATCGCCCGAGAGCGGTGCCTCGTCCCACAGGGTGGGACCTGCTACGGGGACCTGCAAACCCAGAGAGGCCGCAGCAGGGCTGTCTATCAACTATGCACCTCTCTCATTATAGAAGAGTAATAAAAGTGAACCCCCGATTTTCTCAAACAGCATTTTGAATAAGGACATGTGTATTTTAAATGGCCTTCAGTGCACATACTCGTTAGTAACTTTGTTGCTGTTCTTTGCAGTCACCCTGCCTCTTACACAGACAAATCTCCCATAAATGCTCTGGATTCTGCATGTGTCCTTTTTCATCTTTTCCAATATCTTAAATATGTTTCTCAATTCACTTTCTATCTTTCTGCTTTCTTTAAAAAAAAAATACAGTAGGACTATCTCAAGTAATGAATAAGGACTGTTGTTGATTTCCTATTTTCATTTCTGAAAGAATAAAATTCAATTTCTCTTTAGAGTGATGCCTGTCAGGTGAGCCACTCTTCAGGGTAATGGTTTCTGGTGATCTGAATCACACGTGCTGGGGAGGAAACCCTGAGAGTGAAAAAGGGAAAGGAATAAGGAGATTGCTTTGTGTAAGACCCATTAAACTCTCAATGACCAGAAAATGAAAGATATTATCTTAAATGATTTTTTAAATGATTTAAACATAACCTGGATGGAAGTCATTATGTATGACATGTTCAATTTAAAATATGACCACTCAGAAATCCTAGGTAATAAACCATTTCATGGGCATAGGAGTCCCCAATGTGCTTTCTTTCTAGAATAAATAAAATCGTGGCTTTTATAGTTTATAACAGTTCAAATAATATATACATATCCATAGTCTTATTATTTTTCTATGTTCTAAAACTACAAAGAATGACAGAAATGATGCTTTAAAATTTTTCTAGGGCTCTTAAATGGTCCCAAAACTATTTCTTATAATGAAAATATTCAGCTCCATATACCAAGAAATGGCTTTTTTAGAGAAATATGAATTGCCCAAATTACTCTATTTGCCTTCTTCCTTGAAGCTGTGTCACTCTCTTTTTGTAGTACATTAAATTGCTACTTCCCTGACACTGCTAAGACAATATTCACAGGGATTAGAACAGGACAGTTTCTTCATCAATAGCAAGGGATCTACTTTGCAGGAGCAGAAGAAACTCAAATTAGAGTATGCCCCAGTTTCTGCCCCAGCTTACTTGCTTCCCTGGAAATGCAATATATATATTTTTTAATTGCATTGTGGTATTATAAAATATACATAACAAAATTTACCATTTTAACTATTTTATGTATAAATTTTGTGGCAGTAAGTCTATGCACATTGTTGTGCAACCACTGCTGCCACCATCCTTCCCCAGAATGTTCTGATCCCCCCACCCAATTGAAACTCTGTACACATTAAGCATTGACTCCCCATTTGTTCCTTCCCTCATCCCTGTTAAGCACCCTTCTATGTTCTGTCTCTGAAATTGTTTACTCCAGAAACCTCAGGTAAGTGGAATCCCAAAGTATTTTGTTTTATTTGTGACCGGCTTGTTTCACTAATAACAGTGCCTTTAAAGACCTTTCTCTATGTTGTAGCACTTGTCAAATTCTTTTCCTTTTTCAGGCTGAATAATATTCTACTGTTTGTCTACCACATTTTGTTAATCAAGTAATCTGTTGATGCACACCAGGGTTGCTTCTACCTTTTGGCTATTGTACAGAATGCTATTATGAACCTGGTGTGGAAATAAGAAATTCAGTTTTGAATAAGCACATGACTGTAGCAGTGCCAAGGATACTCTTAACTGCAATTTTCTTCCTTTTCATTTCGAACCATTATGTCCCTGATAAGGGTGACCAGAGTGAATATCAAGTTTAAACAATAGGTGGCAGCAAATATCCATTAACTGGATACAACACTTGCCAAAACAAAAGTACAGCTGTCTTGTACTGTGTTAAATTTGCCCGCTCAGAGTAGAATCAACTTCTTTCTCTAGATCTCCTACATTCAATGAAAGGAACACATGAAGAATAATTTGGGTTTAACTAAAAAGGAGTACTATAACTATGAAATGTAAAAGACTAATAAATCAATGGAATCAGTATCTTGAGAGCCTGAGATTTGCTGAGTTTTCAACACCCTCGCCTGAAATGTCTCAGCTATGCTATCTCTTTGCTACATCTGAGAACTTTGAAACTTTTTAGTCATTCTCGAGTGACTTGCCTCTGGCTTTCCTGTGATAGTCACTATTAGTTATTTACCCAGTATCCTTCTCACTTTCTTCCCTCATAATAATAAATAACATTTTTATTAGGCACACATGTATCCAACTAAAAAAAAAAAAACCAGAAAAACTTGTATGTCCATATCTCCATTGCAGCCAGAGGTGACCATGTGACACAGTTGCGTCCTTGAGGAGTGAGCTCAAGTCTGCTGATGATCAAAGATGTACTTTCCTGATATTCTTCCTCCTTCTTTGTTGTTTTGTTGTTGTTTTCTCTTTGTTTGATTTGTTTGTTTTCTGCCTAAAACTTGGATGGGAAAATGAAATTTGAAGCATGAGACTAACAGGAAAATAAAAGTCACATATTCAATATTGCAAAGTAGAGAAAAGATCCTGGGAAGATGGTCTCACGAGGTGCTAACCATCCTGGGCTACCCACCTTTATCTAGTTGGACTATTTACTTCCCAGTAGGACTTCCTACTTCCTGCTTGGTGAGAAAATCATTTCCCTATATGGTTAAATTACCATAGTCAGGTTTATGTCAGGTGAAGCAGAATCCCATCCTTAAACGAGATTCTGAGATGGATAGATGAGTTAAAGGTATATTTAGGGATAAATATTAAATATACTTGTTTTTTAATTTTGGGGGGTGGGGGTGGGGGGCATGCCTCCCATGCAGGAGGTCCCTAGCCCAGTTCCTGCCCTGCGCAGCCCCTGCCCACCTGTGTGGAACAAAACCATGTCAAAAACGGATGACGCATGACTATGGAGACTGCTCTGGGCCCTCCCCCTTCTCTCTGTCTCTGTCAAAAACAATAAAATTAATCTTTTTTAAAAATAATAATTTATGAAGGAAAATGGTTAAACAAAATTTTTTTTTTTTCCAAATAGAAAGGGAGGAATGACAACAAAGTATAAACACAGTTGACTTAATTGTGGAACAGGGGAGGATCTATTGTTTTGGAAAATAGCAGATAATAGATTTAAATTTGTAGTATTGGATCAACTCATGGGGGCCCTCAAAGGCTTGAAGTTGCCAAGAAGTCAAACCTATTTTGTGGAGAATAGAGATGACTGGTTCCAGCCTTCCCAACTCCATTCAACCCCTCGATGACAAGAAAACAGAGTAGTGTCCCAGGGTCCCCAAGCTTGTCCTGAGTCTCAGCTCATGGACCAGCAGCTCTTTACTCTCTATCAATCCATTCATCAAGGCCTGGGGACTCCTTCCAAAGAAGTCAACCAACCTCCTCAGGGTACTGTTATTTCCAATCCATGGAAAGGGGCCAGGAAACCAGCAGGTTCCTACAATTCGAAGACAAGTATACAATTTGAAAAGGTGGAGAGCCTTTTAAAAATGTCAAGGAAATATTCTCAAGAGTAGGAACCCCAGATTGCTGGAACTTGGGCAGAGGCAAGAATAGCCATCAGGGCTTGCCACGTTCTTCAGCCACTGACCTGGAGAGAGCAAGCTGAAGTCCAGGGGAGTGTGATACAGCCTGGAGGGGTGATAAGGCATTTAATAGTGTTTCAGAAGAGAGGAGAGACCTTAGGTCCCTGGGAATGGTTCCACTCTAGGCAAGCTCTCCAGTTCCTCCCACATTTGCATTCAACAAAAAAGTAACTATTTGGGAAGCTGGGATGGCTCAGCAGGTTAAAGCTTGCTTTGCAGCCTCCGGGGATGGAGGATCAAATCCTAGCCCCGGCCCATGATGACCCATATGCTAAACTTGGGTGTGTTTCCCATGCAGGAGGCCCCCAGTTCAGTCCTCACCAACCCCCCGCCCCATCACCACCACCATTGGGCCCCTGGCTTGAGGGGTCATGCCTCCCATGCAAGAGGCCCACAACCCAGTTCCCACCCTGCAGGCCCCACCCACCTGTGTGGAACGAAACCATGTGGAAAACTGATGACGTACAACTATGGAAACTGCTCTGGGCCCTCCCCCTTCTCTCTGTCTCTATTTGTCTTTGTCTCTCTCTGTCTCTGTCAAAAATAATAAAATAAATATTTAAAAAGAAAGTAACTACTTGGTTAGGGTGCCAAGAGGAATTCACCCATCCTATATGAACTGTCAATGTCACAGCAATTATGCAAGGAATGTATACCAAAAAGTCATCATCATCATTGTGTGTGCTTCTTAAACTTCGGAGTATATAAGACTTGCATGCAGATCTAATTAAAACACAGATTTTGGACCTGACTCCCAGAAGTCATGATTCTAATCTCCAGGGAACCTGGCCTGGTTGGCCTTTTATTCCAACTCAGTTGATATTTGTAAATATGTAAATGCCCTTTTTATTTATGAGGGCTGTCCAGGAAAAATCCAGCCATTGTCAATATAATGAGAGTGATTACATGGCTGGATACTTTCCGGACAGCCTTCATATATCACAAGCTAAAAAGAAGAGAGTTTGGAAATAATCTATTCTGTCATCTTTCCTAATACAGAAATTCCATCTTTGGCATCCCTTTAAGAATACGCTCTTCAAATTTATCATTGTAACCAGCAGTATGGAGAGCTAACCATATCACAGTTCAGCCCAACACTTTTGGGTGGGCTAGAAAATTGCTATAAATCCCTCCATAGAGATAGTAGTTTTATCTTTCCCTGGAGAGATTCATCTACACTTCAAAGGGTAAGACTGAAAACCTAGGATCCTTCTCTCAAAGGTTTTTGTCTCCACCTTCAGGAAGGGAGAGGAGGCAGATGTCCCTTCAAATAAAAACACTCCAGGGGAAGCCAGGATGGCTCAGTGGGTTGGGCACTCACTTTACAGCGCCAGGGACCAAGGATCAAGTCCTGGCCCCGGCCTGTGCGGACACATGTGCTGAACTGGGGAGTTCCCCCTGTTCTGTTCTCTCTCTGTCTCTGTCTCTCTCTCTCTCTGTCAAAAACAATAAAATAAATAAATAAATAAATAAAAATAAAAACACTCAGATTTATAATTATGGGGTTGTTTGCCTTCATTACAAACCCTGATACGAATCAGATGACACCAGATCTACCTCTCATTTTGTCACCATAAAGTTAAGAATAGGGACAAAAGGGAACTGGCAGTTTTTTGCCATAAGCAAATAATCTGCACTGCTTCAGAAACCTTGAGTTCACATTCAGGGAAATATTAATAAAGAGAACTTTTTAAAATTTTACAATCCCAAGACACCTAAAAAAGCAGTGTGAACATACATATGTAGGAGATGGGTTACTAGCTTTAGCAGACTGAGCTTGTGCAGACATTATTTTCCATGTGCAGTTTATATATACATTTAATGGTTACTATATGTAAAGTAGTATTTCCTGTGAATTAACTTTTATTACAACTTTTGGATAATAGATTTGCTGCCAAATTTTGATATTCCCATGAAAACTGTGAAAGGGATATATAGCCTACAGAAATATTTCACGAAGTGAATAACCTGGACAAATTAGTGTAACAAATATATATGGAATTTTTATTTACTGTTTGGGGGTGGAAAAAGTTACTTCCTATTACCAATCTCTCTTTTAAAAAAAGAGATTAATTTTATTGTTTGAAAGAAGGTGGGAGAGAGACAGAAGGAGGAGGGCCCAGAGCAGTCTCCATAGTTGCACATCATTAGTTGTGCATAGTTTCTTTCCACACAGGTGAATACGGGGCCACACAGGGTGAGAACTGAACTGGGGGTCTCCCCCATGGGAGGTTGCCAGTCATATCCCAGGTCAGCATATGGGTTGGCATGGGCCGGGGCTGGGATTCGATGCCTGGACCTCACAGTACCAATGCAAGTGCTCAACCTGTTGAGCTATCCCAGTGTCCGGACAATCTCTCTTCTTACAAAACCTTTCCCATTCACCATAACTTCTCAGAGATTTTTTTTAGTGAATTTTGTATTTACAAAGAAATATTAGTACTACTCTGAAATATATCTCACTTACCAAATACTTTTCATGCCTTATTACTTATTGTCATGACAACTTCATGTCCTATGAGATAATTACTATTTGTCATTTTTTTAAGTGAGGAAACTAAGATACAAAAAGGGTGACATTGGTTGGCAACATAAGAAGTCCAAAGACTTCTTACCTTAAGCATCTCTCTGCCCTAGGCCACCTGGGATGGTAATGCCCTGGGAGCAAACTTCAACCAATAATGAGAGGATATATATTTTTTAAGATTTATTTTATTGTTCTTGACAGAAAGAGAGACAGACAGAGAGACAGAGAGAAAGGGGAGGGTCCAGAGCGGTCTCCATAGTTGTAAGACATCAGTTTTTTCCCAACATGGTTTCATTCCACACAGGTGGGCAGAGGGGCTGCGCAGGGCAGGAACCAGGCCAATGGCCTCCCACATGGAAAGCTCGCCCCAGCGAGAGTGGGCTGACCAGGGGCCTCCCATGTGGGAAGCTTGCCCCAGCAAGAATGGATCTGGGGGTCACATATGGATCCGCACAGGCCCGGAGCTGGGATTCGATTGTCAGACCCTGGAGCTGCAAAGTGAGTACTTAACTCACTGAGCTGTCTGGGCATCCCCCAATAATAAAGAGAATGTTGATGAATAAATACTCCCACTTCCTTGTCCCTGGTTAGGACTATTTCAGATGCCTTGCTGTCTCTCAGAGTCCCCACAGTGTTAGTGAACCCCAGTCGTTCACAGCAGTAACCTGCACAATAACCTGCATATCTTCTGTCATGTCTCCCTCGGTGTCTCACTTGCCCTCTCCCCCACCATGTTTGCTGTGATCACTCTCCAAATAAATCACTTGCAACCAAGTCCTTGTTGCAGAATCTGCCTTTGGGTGAAATCCAAAAGGAAGAAATCTCACATTACATTTCCCTAGTTCAGTTAAGTAGATACATAAAACTTGTTTTACAGGTATATGCTTGTAGTGGCTCACATTTTGTGTCTGTCATTGCTTTTCTTTGTTCTCTTTATAAATATAACATAAGAAATTGTTATATTTCTTCTGTAGGACAGGAAGAAGAAAGAGGAAAAGAGGTGGAGAATTAAAAGCTAAGCTTTTTATTTTTAAAATTTTATTGTTTTAACAGAGAAAGAGAGAAAGAGAGAGAGAAGGGGGAGGGCCCAGAGCAGTCTCCACAGTTATATGTCATCAGTTTTCAACCTGGTTTTGTTCCACACAGGTGGGCGGGGGGGGGGGGTAGGGGGTCACGCAGAGTGGGAGTCTCCTGCATGGGAAGCATGCCTGGGGTGGGAGCTGAACCAGAGGCCTCCCACATGGGAAGCACACCCTAGTTCAGCATACGGTTTCACATGGGCCAGGGTTGAGACTTCATCCTGGAACCTTGGGGCTGCAAGTGAGCGTTCAACCCTCTGGGCCATCCAGCATCCCCAGAAGTTAAGCTTATGAAGTGAATAAACATTTCTGAAAAAGGAAGTAGCACTTTCAAGTTGTGAATAAAACCAGCCACGAGGAAGAAGTGAGAAAGAACAGTGAGAACCACCAGATGAAAAGACTGGAAGATGATGTCATTGTCCTGACCCCAATATTCCTTTGGATATAATTTTTCTAAATCTGGGCTCTCCTCATTGCCTCTTCTAGCCTCCACTTTTTGTACTCCCTAAATTCCTCCTTCTTAACTCCATTTCACATCCTACACAGTGACACAAATCCTCAAATTTGAAAAGAGAAGCAGTTTCAAGCAGGACTATGCCAACAAGCACTGCTTTTTCTACAAGTTCTCGACTTGGACAGGCTGCCTGGAGACAAGCCCATTCTCTATGAATGCTGAGGACAGGCTGAGTCCTGAGAGGAGCAAGTAGAGGGGAAGGAAATAAACATGTTCTGAACCTTTACTTCAAGTGCTGTCTCTCCCACACTGAATTTCAGCCTAGGAAAACATAAATAATAATACTCTTAAGCATTATGCTTTTCTTCCTATTCTTCCCATTCTCTGGAAGGATAGGAAAAGGAGCAGAAATTCACAAAAGAAAAGCCCTATATATATTATTTCTCACCTACATATTTTAATGTCACAGAGAGTGCCATGAAAAGCAAAGTTCTAGGTCTTGGGTGCTGGATTTGGGAGACAGGAGCAAGGGATTGGACAACTGATAATTTATTTATAGTTATTTCCCCAATAGTTTAACATAGGTAAAGTATGCATGTACATGTGCTCACACACACACACACACACACACACACACACACACCTGACAGGAAATCACACAATCACAAAACTCCTACTGCTGGAATCTTTCCTAACTTTAGCATTAACTTTATAAAACGAATGTGGATTGTTTTTCTCACTCAATGCCTTGGAAGAGACAAAGGTCATTCTGATAAAAATAGATAAATTGAGTTGTTCACAAGGAAGATATGGAAACATTTAATTGAAGGACAATAGGAGACCATTCATGGGTATATAGGACTGCCTTTGGTGATAAAAGAAGATACTCTAGTCACCCATGCTACATCCACTCAGCCCACCTTTGATTTTTGCTGCAGTTGTAGAGGTCTTTCCCACACACGCTGACAGAGTACCATCTCACGTGCCCTCTTCATCTCTCTTTCATTCCCAAGTCTTTCTCTGAAGCAGTGGGAGTTTATACAGCTGTGTGCAGGGCAAGCCCAAAGTACATGGAAGATATGCTTCCAGACATGCCTCAACCAGTGGAGCATGGAGGCCAGGGGATGGATGAAGGCTTTAGTCTCCTATTCTTTGAAGGGATAATTCTGAGGTGTATCCTATGTGGTTCCTCAGAGGACTTGATTCCTGTGACTCTCAGTGTACTTAGCTCAAAAACATACATGTTGCTGACTTTTCTTTGCCTATTTTTTTTTTTTAATATTACTATATTTTATTGTTAAATTTAATGGGGTGACATTGGTTGGTAACAATCAGACAGTTTTCCAATGGACAACTCCACATCACATCACCCATGCATCACATTATGTGCCCAGCTCCCAGAATCAGGTCCCCCTCCAAC
>PVKE010030183.1:0-19787 GCA_004027555.1 Craseonycteris thonglongyai
GAAAAAAAAAAAAAAAAAGAAAAAAAAAAAAAAAAAAAAAAAAAAAAAAAAAAAAAAAAAAAAAAAAAAAAGAAAGAAAAAGAGAGAGAGAGAGAAGAAGAAGAAAGCAAGCTTACGAATTTATGTTGGGCTGTCCTGAGCCGGATGGAACCTGTGGACCACAGGTTGCACAAGCTTGGTTTAAGGTATTGCATTCTTTAGCCGCCCTGAAGTCTATGGTGACTGTCTCACTTTTTTCACTGGCCATTCAAACCCACCTAGGCATGTCTGAATCTAGAGTAACTGGTGGGACCCGGATAACCCACACCCTGTGATTTCAGAGCAGTGGAACACTTTTAATAAGTTCCCAGGACTCTATAGTGTTTGAAAGTGTCTTATCTAAATCTACGAGATGGAAACTTCATCTTAAGTATGAGAATTTGTCTAGGATTAGTCTAGCTTTCCTTAAAGGCATTCTCTTCCTTTCTCTTCTGTGACCTTGTTGGAGGTGAGGTATCCAATTGACCTTAAGAAAAAAAAAAAAGTTTGATTCTTTCCAGATCACCACAGTAAAGCAAATATCACAATAAAGCAAGTCACACAATTTTTTTAGTGTCCCAATGCATATCAAATTTATATTTACACTATATGGTAGTCTATTAAGAGTACAATAGCATTATGTCTAAAGAATAATATACATATCTTAATTTGAAAATAATGTATTGCTAAATAAATACTACCCATGATGTGAGCCAGTTAGGAGATGCTGCTGCTAGACTTGCTGGACTCAGGGTTGACACAAACCTTCAATTTGTGAAAAATGCAACTGCAGAGTGTAAAAAACTGAGGTTTTATGCCCATACTGTGATAACAGTTGTCTTTTCTCTCAAACATCATCCAAGCATTCACGCACTAACTGCATTTCACCCTCTCAGTAAGTGCACTGAATGCGTTTGTGCTGGACTCTAAGGACACTCATAGTCTTGTTAAGCAGAAACTAATTCTACCCACAGAGACTTCTGCCCACGTCAGTCAGCATTTTTCTCACTTTCATAATATGCATAACCTTTTTATTAATTAAAAAGAAATTGTTTTTGATTTTTTACATTTCTTAAAGTATGTTAATTAAATATATAAATATGTTGTTACATAAAATCTCTTTATCCTTTTAGCTCTCAGCTGTAAAACTGAAGCAATTTTACAAATTCAGTAGAACAAAAATCTACTTACAGCAAAAAAATAAAATTTTCAACATTACATATAAGGTATTATTTTGTTTAGTTAGCATAAAATTACTGTTGAAACTATGAATGTGGTACTGACTCATATCCCATGAACTTCAGTACATTTCTACCATGTCATGCCTTTCTGGATTTACCCAAGTCTCTGTCACTTTTTTCAGTTTGAACTGCTGGGCAACTACTCTATGCTGTCAATTCGGTTACCTTTTTCTTGAAGGACAATGCTTAATTTGCATATTGAATCAATCCACCGTTTTCTCATTAAACTGTAACAATATAAATAATATTACTTGTGTCAATCTACTTGTAAATATAATATAAAGTCAAAAAAATGAAAAACTCACTGAGTACTAACTTAAAAGTAAGTATTCAGGTGATCCAAAGCACCATTACATTACTTTTCTTTTAATCATAAAAATGAAAAAAATTTTAATGAAGAACTTAAGGACCCCTGAAAGTACATATAGGAACCTCAAGATAAGAAACATTTAACAGTTGTTTAAATATGTGTATATCCTTTTTTATCTTACTCCTAAAATAAAAAAAAGAAATACCTCTAGACTTTTCATCATTTTCTTCCTGTATAACTTTCTTTAGTTTTAAGTCATACATAAATCATAGTTATGTTATAAATTCAATGTGTTGCTCAGTATTCTTATGAATAAGGAAGAGACTATGTAATCTTTATATAGGACCAAAAAATGTGAGAAGTGCTTTCATTTAACATTGTCTGATTGAGTCATCAAAATCAATTTAAGGATTTTCTCAAGTCCAAGGGCTAACAATGACAAAATTAGATTAGCCCAGTTCTAGAACTCTCACTTTTAAGTAGCTCACATGTTACTCATGTACTCCTTACCCATCCTTTTGAGGTAGATTATGACTGTGATCCCACTTTACAGATGAGGAAGCTGATAGATTTGCTCAAGGTTACACACCATTAGGTGACAAATTTAGGATTCTACCAGGCACTCTGACTGAAGGGTCCAGGTTTGTCAACCATACCATGTCTGCTCAAACCAACCTCAAAGTCCTCATGGGTTTGTTATTCCGTTAAAAAACTAAGTTCAATGTCATTACCAGTACTTATCTACATCAAGCCTGTGGAAACACCTCTCCCTACCTTTTCTTTCCCTCTTTTCCAACTGGCTGACCATCTCATTTTTCAAAACTTAGATCAAAGGCTACTCACTCTTTGAAGTCTCTATAGACCTTCCTCCATAGAACTTCCTTTCCCAGGTAAATGATTAAAAAAAGGAAAAAAAGAGGCTAAAATATTTTGTCTTTTTGGCTCATTCGATCTATCTGTCATCTGCAACACACTAAGACACATGTGTGATTTGTGTGTTTAAAGGTTCTTTTAAAAGCAGGCATTTGTCATATTCATGGAGAAGAGAAGCAGTACATCTAGCCTCCCAAAGGCTTGTGACTATGAAACACTTTTTACTTTCCCAGTTACTTAACACTTACCTCCTGGTTCTGAAAGGCAATGATTTTACATATAAACACTATTATATAAAACATGCCAGAAAAGAAAATAAGTGACTACATATCTGATGTGGTGACTTGGGGTGGAAAAATATCTTTTAAAGCAATGGAAAACAAGATTTAAGTTAAAACACACCAACATAGCATCCTTACTCTACAAACAAATCTGGACAAATGAGAGCTGGTATGAGGACAACTGACTCCAAGGCCACATTGCTAGCAGCGCCCCAACCCCGAGAGTCATTTCTTTCTTTCTTTTTAAGATTTATTTTTATTATTTTTGACAGAGAGAGAGATACAGAGACAGAGACAGAGAGAAGAGGGAGGGACCAGAACAGTCTCCATAGTTGCACATCATTCGTTTTTCCACATAGTTTCATTCCACAGGTGGGCGGGGCTGCACAGGGCAGGAACTGGGCTGGGGTCTCACCCCGATGAGAACTGAACTGGGGGCACTCCCCAGTTTAGCATATGGGTCAGCACGGGCCGGGGCCAGGATTCGATCGTCGGTCCCCGGGGCTGCATGAGCACTTGCATGAGCACTTAACCCACTGAGCCATCCCGGCTTCCCCCAGAGTCATTTCTTATCCTTCTGAAAAACAATGGTTGCCTTTCAATATCAAATCTAAAATTCTTATTAGAAAATCCTTATTGCCTTTTTAATTATATTTCATTTATTGGGAATCAATTATGATAAAGGATAAATTAAATAATAAGGGAAGCTGTGAGGATTATTGTTATAGGTCATGAAATATAAAATTTAAAAATCAAGAAACATTGATTTAGATATCTTTATAGTATTAAATAATATGGTGAATATTTTTGTTGCTTATATATTACTTAAGCACCATTTAAATAACATTTATAGTTACATTTGCTATTCTTAATAAAGCTGTCTCACTATCTGTGACAAATATGATTCTTGTGCCTGACAGTCTAATAAAATTAATAAATCTAAACAAAGCATATTCAGCATCATTAGTCAGGGCATAGTGTCCTCATCTTCGATCTTCTATTTATTGTTTCACAGATCATAATTATAAAATGCTCTCTGAACTTTACTGTGTTGAAACTATCAACCTATCATATACCCTTATACAGAATTTTTTTTACCTTCATTTAAGACATAACCTGTGAGAATTCTTTGCTTTGTGTGTGTTTTTTTTGTAATGAAGATCAATAATGTTAATATTTTAACATCTCATTTATGCCATTCTGGCAACTGTCTCTATATACCTATAAGATTTTACTCAGTACCTATTAATCTTCATAATAGAAAATAAAGTTTCACGGGATCTCTCAATGAAAGGGTTTATTCTGAGCATTAGTTGATTATTGCAAACATCAGTCAAAATTGTGCTTATCAAGGAAGCATAGAAAGCTCTTGGTCGTTGATTCAAAGATGCTATTGTTTTCTACTCACTACATTATTCAAGACATCAATATCCTCATTAAGAAAGTACTTACTAATGGTTTGTGTATGTAAGTTTCACCTTTTATAATGTACTTGGGAGTTCAGATATTTTTAATAAACATTGAGAAGCTTTGAAAGAGTAGAGAGCATTATTTTTTTTCAGTGAAACAATGACTTAGGGGATTTGGGACATTTTTTATGTCAAAATCTCTTCCCACAAGCCTCATACAGATCAGAAGCCACTGGAAGTCACTCTCAGCAGATTGGAGTTGCTTCTATGGCATGTCTAAATCTGGAAATCTGTTTCTATTATGAAGGTCGGGTCACACCTAGTATATATTTTGGGTCACTACGAAAAGGCTTTTAGGACTGAAAAAACATAGAGAATGGATGTATTTCATTCTTGGTGTGAGGACAGCACTGTATGCTCACACCAGCTTGAAGATGAATCTAGCATATGCCATCAGGTCATGGAAGAGCACGCCAACTGCTGAGTGGAGATTTGGATTGTCTCATTTTTATGCTTTACCCTGTTTTCTTAGGAGTTGGTCTCCATTTATATATATATATATATATTTTTTGTACCCTGCTTGCTTTCATTTAAATTCATTGAATATTCATTATTTCATGTTTTCCTTATATTAACTTATTAATTATACAGTCTCTCACTATTCTTGTAGTTTCACTAGAGAAAAGAAATATGCATCCTTAACTTATTGCATGGTAATAGATTTTATTTTACCATTTTTTCTAATAATGCTAGAACCTTAGAACCTCTAAACTTCATGTAACCCCTTCTAGCTTCTGTTCTTATTGTTGGCATCCATTCTTGTTCTACATAAGATTTAAAATATGCGGAAGCAGGGATGGTTTAGTGGGTTAAGCGATCACTTTGCAGCCCCAGGGTTCAAGTATCAAGTCCCAACCCTGGCCTGTGTGGACCCATATGCTGAACTGGGGTGTGGTCCCCAGTTTGGTTCTCATCGGGTGAGCTTCCTATGTGGGAGGCCCCCGGTTTGGCCCCAGGCTTGCAGAGGCCTACCTGCCATGCAGGAGGCCCCAGCCGGGTTCTGGCCCTGCATGGCCCCGCCCACTTGTGTAGAATGAAACCATGTCAAAAACTGCTGATGTACAACTATGGAGACTGCTCTGGGCCCTCCTCCTTGTCTCTGTCTCTGTCTCTGTCTCTCTCTGTCAAAAGCAAATAAATATTTTTTTTAAATCTGTAAGATATCACAAGCATGTCATTTATATTTACTCCTGCATTTAATCCTGGTGTCCTTAATTCTCTCTTAAATTTTCAGTTTTGTTAGGCTGACCAGATGTACCATTTTAAAAGAGACAGAAAACAATGGCACTGTTCCATTTCAAATGGTGCATATGGGCAGCCTAGTGTCACTGGGCTAAATTCAAGGTGTCAGTAGGCTGACCATGTATACCACTTGAATTGGGACAATACCATTGTTTTCTGTCCCTTTTAAAATGGCATGTCTGATCAGCCTAATTTTTGTATCTGGGATCATTTTCTTTTATCTTAAATAAAATACACACAAGACTTTTGATGGCAAATTTGCTCATCTTAGTTTGTTCAAAAGCATTTTTATTTCACTTTCATTTTGAGGTACATTTTTTTAGTGTAGAATTTTAGGTTAAATTTCTTTCTTCTGGCTTCCAATGTTGCTGTTTAGAAGTCAGCTTTCACTTTCCTCATTCCTTTGAAGGTAATGTGTCATTTTCCTCTGGATTTTCAAAGCTTTTTTTTTGGTCTTTGGCCTTTGGCATTCTTAATATGCTCTGCTTTATGTTCTGTTATTGTTCATGATAGTGTGTATGCTTATCTTTTGTGTGGTTTGCTGAGCTTCTTAAATGTGTGTATTAATGCTATTCACAAGTTTTGGAAACATCTTTAGAGATTGCTTTGCCACATTCTTTATCTCTCTCCTGCTTATGGTACTCTTTATATTATGTGAATTCTGTTAATTCTTCTATTTGTCCATCTTTTTCTCTATTTTCCTAAACATTTAATCATGGATATTTTAAAGTCTTTATCTGCTAACTCTAAATCTGGATCATCTGTAAGTCTGTTTTATTAATATCTTTTAATCTTTGGTAAATTTCTTTTTATCTTCACGTGTAAACAAACTATAGATGCTATAGTGATGTTTTCTACCTAAAAGGCATTCACCATCCTCTGTTAAGAAGTGAAGGCATGGGGTGATCATCTCAATCCAGTCCCAAATTGAGCTGTGTGTAGAACCAGTCTACCTATGGTTCTCCTCTAATCCTCAGGCTGCACGCTCCTGAGCTGTGATTGAGAACCTGTCAGGTCTTTGTGCTTTAGCACTGAGACATCGTAGTAGCTCTTGCTGTGCATTTCAGAGCTCCTGGTCCCACTTTCCAGACATGTGCCCTATGTAGTTTTCAAGCCTACAAACCTAGGGGGAGGCGGGATGGCTTAGTGGGTTGAGTGCTTACCCTGCAGCCTTGGGGTCCAGGGATCAAGTCTCAGCCCCAGTCCAGGGATCAAGTCCTGGTCCTGGACCATGCAGACCCATATGATAAACTAGGGCATACTTCCCATGTGAGAGCCCCCAGTTTGGTTTCTCTCTCTACGGCCTGCATCCACCTGTGTGAAATGAAACCATGTTGAGACTAGTGACATACAACTGTGGAGACTGCTCTGGGCCTTCCCCCTTCTGTGTGTGCGTGTGTGTGTCGCTCTCTCTCTTTCTCTCTTTCTCTCTCTCTCTCTCTCTCTGTCAAACAATAAAATGAACTTTTTTTTAAATAACCAAATAAATAACTGAATAAAACCTGCAAATCTTGAAGATGAGAATAGTCAGGTGCTTAGGATATCATCTCCCCTAATAATTTTTTTTGCTTCTGAAGCATCTTTATCATTGTAGATTTTATTCTACTTTTTATATGCTTTTGGCCCAAGGGACCACTTATTCTTACATTTGAAGAACTTAATAAATGTCCTTTAGGGAAAATGGCCTTGAGTATGGAGGTCCTCAAGTTTCCAATTCAATTTGTGTCTCTGTTCCCATGCACCTGCAAAATATTGCATGGTTTTTCTCTCCTTTCACTCAGAAAGATACTCTCCATCCAGAATTTTTATTTCTCAGGTTCTCTATTTTGCCAGAGCTTTGTGATGTTTTAAAATGATTTTTGTAATTTATCCCTTTTATGTCATTTTTATGACTGGAACAATAACTTGCCATGACCTAACACTATTCTGTGCAGAATTAGAAGTTCCTTGTTTTTTTTCTAAGTAGATCAATATGAAGTTATGTTACTTAAGAAAGATGGTATCATAAGGGAGGAGTTTTGGGAAAATAATCAACTGAGATGGCAGAGATACCCTTTCATCAAATAAACACTCTCTCATAAAAATAAATCCAGTGACAGCATGTTTCATAAGTTGCTATTGTATGCTGGATGTGTGCCAAGGAACATATATACAGATATTCAGTATTCATAGAGTAAATGACAATGTAATCAACAACACTCCATACACTAGTGGAGAAAATAGAGGAACTAAAATACATTATTGGAGGAAATATACAGATTTCACTCAAATTTCACTTAGAAAATGAAAAGAAAAGGGTCTAGAGGTCATAGTCTTTAGCATGTAGCAGATCCTAGACAAAAACTGGTAAGTAAATGATAAGCACTATAGAGTCAGAGTTAAAGAGCCAGCCTGCCTGATTCTACAATTTGTCGTGTGAATTTGGGCAAATTACTTAACTTGTCTATGCCTCAGTTTCTTCATCTGCAAAATGCTCACACTGCTTTTATAGGGTTTTTAGGAGAATGGCGTGAGTTAACAGTTCTAAGGTGTTTAGAGAAGTACCTGGCACATATTTAGCACTCTAAGGTGTTTAGTAAATAGTTTTTATGCGTATCCTCCATCACTTTTTTTTTTTTTGGCTCACTTTTCTGACAGTAGAGGCAATTTGGCTTCATAAGAATCTTCTCAGCAGAAGAATGCCTCAGTTCCAGGTTATTCTGGTGCAGTCCTGAACACTGGGGGAAAAAAAATAAAATAAATAATACCCTGTAAGTGGGGTGTGCTGCTTTAGCGGCTCACTTTTTGTTGGTGCCTGGATTACTTCAAGGATTAGACAATCACAGTCCTGATTTCCACATTTGTATTTTGTTTGTTTGTTTGTTGCTATTTTTCCAGCTGTCCGTAAATTCAAGTTTGTGAAACTCCTTTTGCTAAAAACCAACTCCAGAAATCTAGTTATGAGCTCTGGACATGAATTTAACCCCCCAGTTTTTGTGTTTTAACGCCATGTCTCATCGTGTGTTCCCATTTCCTTGATTCTAGGCTTTAAACTCTTCTTTCTCAAGTAAACAATAGGCTCAGGTGTCTGGTTGAAGGCGTTGGTTTTAGAATTGTCCTGGAACACTGACTACCCATGCTTCTTTCAAGTGCCTGTTTCACACACAGCCAACCGCATATGCCCTGCTTTGTTTTCTTCTCTATTTTGATAGAAGAGGGAAGTGGCAGCCTAACAAAGTAGTACCGGTAGGTACTTTGGTAGGTCGGCTGAGCCATCATCTCATTTCCTCTGAATTCTCCCAAATATTCCTATTCTCGTTTATTGTCCATATCCAGAATCTCATATTTCAAACCAGCACACTCACTTCTGAATTGACAGAAAAATTGGTTTCTACAATATGCAGCTGTCATAGATTACTGAGTGCTGGCAGAACAGGGAGCTTATAGCAATGTAACCTGTTTGTCCGGAAGGGCCCCAGCTGCCGTCTGTGGGCAAGCACTGATGGGTCTTCAGGGCAGGGCTGGGCAAGATATGGATCGAAGTCCACTGGTGAAACACCATGCAATTTGGGGGTGACAGCCTGAATAATAAATTAAATAGCTAGTAGACCATGACACTTGGAAAAGTAGCCCTTGCCATGAAAAAGTCTGCCCAGGCCTGCTCCAGGGTGTCTCTTCTGGTGCCCTAAGGGAGCAAGAGGAAGTAGCTGATACAGTAGCATACTTTGATGCTGTCTTGCAAAGGCCCCTAAAATTCCCATCTCTGTGGTTTCAAGTTCTGAGAGAGCACACAGCTGCTAGTTTAGACTGCTGCTTTGATTGACTGTCACAAAATAGTGCACACACTGACACACCAATGAGGTTGCAGGTGTTCTCTAACACAGCTATTCTGTCTCCACTGAGCTCACTTAATATTTCCATGGCTGCTCCTTGCCACACCTCTTGGAAACAGCTTCTGTATGAGTGTAATCCTCTGTTAGCATTGCCTCTAAATGGACCCTCTTGACTAAGAGTCCATCCTTGGGTTAATGCCTGGTGGTCAGAGTAGGGTCGCATTACCTTAAAAGATATTGACTAGTAATTGTGTATCGATGTAGGAGTGGATCCTAGAATGGGGTGAAACTTGAGATATTTAAAAACATCAGACAGAATTATAGTTGTACTCAATTAAATGGAGAAAAAGTACAAGATATTATAAGAATGCATACAATAATGGAGGCCAAAGGGCCAAGAGACATTTGATTCTCTAATGTATCACCTGGAGGTATATCACTTGTTAATCAGTACTGTATACCTTTCCTAATGTTTGTCCCACTCGTCACCTTAATTCACAACCCACAGACAGCCTAGTATAATGGCTTTTGCTGAGTTCCTGGAGGTTTTGCTTGATGTCTCTTTCAACCTTGGTTCAGCCCTTCGGCATCCAGGTGTTGCTATTAGACTTCTTGCTCATTTGTAATACGTATTTGGTGCTACTCTTTTCCTGTCCCTCCTTCCTCCTCCCACAGGTAATCCATCAGCTGAGGCTTTCAGAGAATGAAAGCGTGGCCCTGCAGGAGCTCCTAGACTGGAGGCGGAAGCTCTGTGAGGAGAGAGGAGACTGGCAGCACATCCTGCAGCCCGCGGAGCCCCGAGCGCCTCCCCCACCTCCGTGCAAAAAGCCGCCTCTTCTGAAGAAGCCGGAAGGGGCCTCCTGCAGCCGACTGCCCTCCGAGTTCTGGGACACTACCCTTTGATGTGGTCTAAACTGCAGACTCACCGAATAAAGCTGCCGAGTGATTCCAGGCTGCACTGACAGAGGCTGCCTCTGAAACACGCTGGGTGCTCTCTCCACGCATTTACACCGAAAAGCACAGGACAGAGAAGCTAAATACTTGCGAGTCCGTGTGTGTGTGTGTGTGTGTGTGTGTGTGTGTGTGTGTGTGTGTGTGTGTGTGTGTGTGTGTGTGTGCGCGTGTGTGTGTGCGCGCGCGCCCATGAGCTTTCTTACCCATTCTGTGGGGTTTTCAGGCTCCATGGTTAGAGGGCCATGCTACCCCTAGGTAGCAAGAGAAAGGCCGTGGAAAATGTGACTGAGGTGAGAGAGGCAAGAGTGGAGGAGAGGAGGGATCCGTGCACACTGTACACTTGTTTTTATATAGTCCAACCCCATGTTTATTGTATCCACTTATTTTACTATAATAAACTCGACAGGACATATGTTTTATTTCTTTGTAGGTGTTGGTATTTTATTGGAGTTACAAACCTGAAAATTATTTACGTGTTTATTACTGTATTTTATAACTTTATGTAATTGGTGGTGCTCCCTTTCTTCAAAATACAGATTTAAAAAAATAAATTCTAGAATTTTTTTTTTCTTTTACATACCACTGTTTAAACAAAAGTACCTAAAAATTATGGGACTGTGCTGTTTGAGCTTTGCCAATGGAAAACCTTGCAAGCATATGGACCAGAGCCCATGTTTTGTATTTCATTCCCTGAGGAGGAGCTCATTCTATGCCCTGTGTTTATGGATACATGGGTTGTGAGCTTTTCCGTTAAAACACATCTCCTGACTTCCAGATAGGTTACAGGAAATTTTGCGTCACGTAACATGTATGGCTTCAAATTCATAGCTGGTGGTATGAAAGGATTATGTCCATGCAAAGGTCTTCACAGTACACATAAGCACACTGAGATTTACTGGTTCACGCTGTACTGCTGCATCACAGACAGTTGTCCTCTCAAAGCACCACTGCATGGCTCACCTGCTGTAGATCCTCTCAACCCTCCTGTAATGCAACTGACTTGCTCATTGGTTGATGTGCTTCTGTGGGCTGTTGGGAAGTTCTGAGCAGTGGCATTAGACCATCCATCATGTCTTGCTACTTGGAACTTCTTATTCATAGCAGCCTTTGAAAAGTTACTGTGCCAATAAAAGGGTACAACTCTGTTCTTCTATGGTTTTATGTCTTTATTGTGTTGTCTTCCATGAATGCTTCTGTTTCCTGATCAGAGAACTAGGGACAATTAAGTGATCTCATTCACCCAGCCTCCCTTCACGTGTGCTTCTCTCAATGTTTTGCAAACTTCAGGCACTAGTGGTTTGTTTTCCAGTAAACCTTTTATGATTATGTAGATGTAGTTATGTAGGCACGTGCCAGTTTTAGGAATAATATGCTCATTATTTAGGAATCATAATAGGCCAACAGATTAGGAGCTGGCTGCTTTTGAACAGATTTGTTATACGCACACATCCACGCCATACTATGAAGAGGCCACATGGAGAAGTACCTGGGTTGGTCAAGAGCCTGAGGGAGTGAGGGAAATAGTGCGCTGAAGCTTTTATCATGGTTTCATGGGAAAGAATGGGTGAGGCTAGAATGGACAAATTTGGATAATTCCAGCAGGTCTTGGGTGCAGAGGTTGCACCTGCTTATCTGGTACCTGGCCCTGGGCAGAGTGATAGAGGCCTAAAATGGGAGGGACCAATAAAGGGTATGGTTGGGTGTGAGCTCTGGATTTGTTGGAGTTGTTTATGATCTCTAGAATTTGCCTAGTCCTGGGAGAGGCAGTTCCTCCTGGATCAGCAAGGCCCAGATATCAAAGCATTAGAATACAGACAACAAAAGACAGAATGAATGCATGGTTAACTGGCAAATTACTGATGCCATGCAACAATCACAGGGAGACATTCCACTCAACCTTCAGCTTAAGGTTGGTTAAGTCCCCACTCTGCCTCTTTCTCCTCTATCTCCCTGTTGTATGACTTCCTAACCTCAGCCACTAAGCAATAGAAAAAGCCAACTTTCCTTAACACACATGGCTTCCTTGGCCATGACTTGCACATTATAGGCACTTAGTAACCTTGGTTGAATTAAAAATTTGAACTAGATTCCCTGCCCCCAACACATGATGTATTTATTTAGACCAAAATGAACAGTGAACTCTTTAAGCATTGTACCTAGTGAGAACTTGTACCAAATGTGCACTGAATACTTACTGTGACTGTTCTGGGTGCTTTGCACCTATTATTTCTAACACTGACACATGATTCCATGGTAATTATTATCATCTGTGAATTGTCATCTTAAATTGAAGCTTAGAGCTTTAAGAGGGCTATCAGAATATAAACCCTCATCTTTACAGTTCCAAAGTCCATGACATTTTAACTTGATACACAGAAATTTTCCACTTACTATATCAAAATATATCTTTAAGAACTTCAAATTAAATGACCTTTTTGGGGATACATAGTTGTGTGAAATTATATTGGAAGACTATTAGATGAGTAGCTTAAATGAAGTAAGCAGTCCCAAACATGTGGATCCAGAGAAAACCACTTTCTTTCTATTAACCTGGTCACAGGTTATGGCTTATATAGTTAATTGTGAGCTGAATCTGACAATCACCGACTAAAGGTACCATGACCATCATGAAATGGTAAATATTTAATCTGTCTAGTAATTACTTTGCCTCATCAAACATTTTTTGACCTTCAAGAGCTAGAGGCCAGATCCCTTGAAGATTTTCTAAAACACAAACTCCTAAATCAGTAAAGTCTTTTGTATCTAGCTAATTATTTCCTCCACAGTGGAGAGAGATTTCAGGTATGTCAATCACTACATTAGAACCATCTGATTATAACTGTTCTACTTACATGATAGAAAAATCAGAAGATACTCAAAAGCATTAATAGCCATGATAGTACTATAGTAAGAGTATTAATAGACATAAAAATATGAAATACAATCCAAGTCTGTGTGTATATTAAAGGTATTCTCAGACCAGTTCTCTAATGATTACAACATTGCCATGAAAATAACAGAGGTACTATTCTGGATAATGAAGCACTGAATGTGATTTCACATAAGCAAGATTGCAACAATTGTGTATATTTTCAGTATATTTAATAAATGTATTTCAACTGCTATCAAACCATAGGTATGAATTCTCATATATTATCAGGATTAAGAACTTACCGTATTTTCCGGCGTATAAGACGACCGGGCGTATAAGACGACCCCCTAATTTTACTGTTAAAACATAGGTTTAGGCCTATATTCGCTGTATAAGACTACAGCCTCGGAAGTGGGGGGTAGTCTTATACAGCGAATATAGGCCTAAACCTATGTTTTAACTGTAAAATTAGGGGGTCGTCTTATACGCCCGGTCGCCTTATACGCCGGAAAATACGTATGTTTTGCAGTATAATTGGTATGAATTATTACCCTATGTTCAAACACTGACTAACTTTTTGTTTTAAAAAAATGCTTTATGAGGGGTTTCAAAAAAACTATCAAAATGTTTATTATGGGTTAAAATGATTTAAAATGTATTTTTTAGTGAAAAAAATAATTATTATTATTCTTAAATAGTGCTAGAGATCTAATTTAGAAGAACTGTACTTACATAAATCTACCTAATAAAAGCAACAACCAATGAAATAGATTTGTAAATGAACTTCACTTATGCACATTATACAACTTGGACAAAGAGTATATTATGAATTCCATAGTCTAAAAGGATGGATACATTTCTATTAAAGTTCTATTGCTGTCAGTTTCTAGCCAGACATCAAACTCAACTCATACCACAATATAGGGCATGAGGTTATTATATAATAACATTCTAGAATGGAACACATTTCACCCACTGGTTATTATTCTGCACAGCTCATTTTTTCTAACTTCTATATGTATATCTTTAGTTAGAAGTTAATAGGATTTATTTTTATTTTTATCAGGAAATGTTCAACTAAAGCATTCTTAAATCAGCTAGAAAAAAACCCCAACTTTGTTTCAAGTAAAAGTTTAGTTTAATTTCATTACATTTTTAAATTGTTTGTAGTTGCACATAAAAATGCACTTAATGAAGATGAAAGCAATTATATTATTGTACAATAGTAATTCTATACAATGACTATATTTTCTAAAAACAGTGCTGCTTTCAAAAAATTAAAACTATATTTTCTACCTCCATACAATTTTCTTTACATTGTACTCATAAATAATGACTTTATCAAATTCTACTACAATAGTCTACCCATGTGAGTTACAAAGATACTCACATAGCAAAGGGTTGTAGCATGCTGGGTTACACACTGGAAAAATTACCTTTGTAGTTTTTTACTTTACCTAAGTACTGCCGACCCCTGGGATGTTCCATTATTATGGTTTCAGTAAGTTTCTCTAAAATCCAGGATGCTTTGTAAAACTTTAAAGATGACTTTTTTCAAAGAGTAAATCTTATTAGATGCCTATAATAGTACATCTCTATCAACTGTTCTAATTTCTAAGATCAAGATCACTTTTCAGATTAAAAAAAAAAAATCTACCTAAAATATTTTTGTGTGCTTTGATATCAGCAGATATAATATGGATTTTACTTAGTTTGCCTTATCATAACAATAGCAGAAGAAAATCTTGATGTCTTCTCATAAGAAAATTTTAAAGGTGAATAAATCTATGCATTCATTTCAATTGTTGTTTTATAAGAGGAAGGCACAAATGTGTCTTTTCTTTCCTTTGAATTAGTCTTCCACAGCCATCCTGGCATGTCTGCTAGCTTGCCTTTTCCTATAGCCCCAGGGAACATGTGCTGCTTCAAAGGAAGACTGCAAGCTTACCCAGATGACATTTTCCTGATGTCACCACTTAGTTTCTAAAGTCTAAAGAAAATGAAAGAGAATGAAACTATTGATAAATTCCAAGGGGGGAGATCAAAGTTCTAAAGAAAAATGGAATAAAACCAAATTCACTTGAGGTTTTGATCTTTCAAGATTTTAACAAACAAAGAGGTTGGAGGCCCATGATCTAAAACAATCAGTTGAAAAGTGTATAAATTCTGTCACACTCTAAAGAGAGGTTTTCTCATTGAACCCTTTTTTGGGATCTATTAAACTACATTCAATCAAACTGGGACTTGTGTTAGAAGGAGCAGGCCCACCTAACAGAGTCCCTATTATTGTTCATCGACACTATTGAATAAAATAATACTTTATTATTTTGTTATAAATATGTATTATAACTTTTGGGATAATTTTTTACATATAATAACTTTAAAAAGTGATGTTAAATGCTATAAAGATAATGTATTGGGTATTTAAAAAATCTAAAAAATACTTAATTTACTTAAAGGACTGATAGAAATATTTTCTAAAATAGTATTTATACTGAGACATGAATGGGCAGGTAGAAGATAGGAGAAAAATATACTACTATTTAGAATGTAGAAAGCCCAAGAAATGGGAAAGAAACTCAGATGTATTATCTTCTACATGACTCTGCCTTTTCAAATGTTCAAAATCCTTTGAATATATAAGGGATGTCCAGGAAAAAATCCGGCCATTGTCAATATAACGAAAATGGTTACATGTCTGGATACTTTCCAGACAGCCCTTGTACTTTCATTATAGCACCTGTCCACTGGTATCATAATTTTTATCATTCACAGTACACTGTGAGGACTTAAAGAGATTTCTCAAACTTTAGAATTGTCTTTGGCCCACAAAATGGACTACGTTCTACTTACTAATGGATGCATTCAGGAAGCAGAATTGATTGTATCAATGAGTGTAACATCTCATTCAGAGGAAAAGGTCGTACCCCAGGATCAGGGATCCTTGGGCCACTGAGAATAGTCAAAAAGGAACATCGCCCGTAAGGATATTCAGTCCTCCCAGCTTCCCATGAAATTAATCTCAAGTGGGAATAACAGGTGCACGTTTCACTCCCTACCTAAGGTGGCAGCACAAGTAAATTCAGCAGGATATCTAACTGCCTCAGGGTAAAGGATGAAGACAAAGTCATGAGTCACAAAGTGTTGGAGAAAAGAAATAACATCAACAAGAGAAATTATGCTCAAGGATACAGTCATTGGAGCAATCAGAACTATTTGACACAATATGTAGGTAATTTGGGGGAGAACTTTACATTTTGGCAGATTCAGGGGAGGTGGCTCTAGAACTTCCTGATTCTGCAAATATTGTCCTGATTTTCTCAAATTCAACATCTTCCTCAGCAGCCTCATTTAAAAGTACAGACACCTTTAATACCCAATCTAAAGACTATTATATGGCCTTCCCAAAGATTCTGTAAAGCATTTACTAGCTTATGAAAAATCTGGAAGAAACTAGCTAGAGTTTGGTTCTTTCTTCTCCTGAACTTTCTTCAGTACAGTAAATTGGTACCAGAGGTAGCTGCAGACAACAGACTCTCAATGCATTGAGAATCTGAACTGTGTTATCTAACCTTGGTTAGATTTAAAGACAGCAAAACTGCTAGGATTAAAGAATGGGACAAGGGTGGTACATGGCATCCACTGATGAAGGGAATATTTCAATCATCCCCTGGAATTGTGGGAAATAAAGTGCCCAATACAGAACAGCATAGGTGGGCTACACAGCTGCTTCCATAGACATGCACGGAGGGAATGAGAGACATGGCAGTTATAGACTGTGTAGTTGTTTTCATCTTTGTTAGAGATCACAAAGGGAGAAAACAAAAAGCTCAGGGCTTTTCATTCTCAGCTCATGACTTCGTCAGGAGACCAGAGCACTTCTGTGTCTTCAAGAATATCTTCTCTCTTGTAGCTGTGAGGCAGATGTAATAAAAAATTATTATCTGATCATAAGTCTAGAGTTTACATACCAACAGGACTCAAGATTAAGGCATTGTTTGCAAAAGCATAAGACACAGAATTGGAACAATGATTAATGGGAGAAATTAATTACTGTGAATACCCCCCACAGCATGCTAGTCTTGAAACTCCCCCCTCACCACGACCATTAGCAGGTGGTATTCTGTCTTTCCTTTCCCATAAGATTATTCATGCCTTACTTAAAGACCATAGCATAAGCTCCCCTCAGGGAGTTTTCCAATTATGCAGTGTTTCATCACCTCCGCAGCATATTAAGATCACCTGGGATCTTTCAAGCATTCTAATGCTCTGACTATACCACAGACCAATCAAATCAGAATATTTGAAGGTAGGACCCAGGCATCAGAATCTGTGTAGCTCCCCAGATAATCACAAGATGCAGACAAGGTTGAGAACCACAGTTACAAGGAGATATTGATCTTGTACCCTCTATCAATTCTTAGTTTCTTCTACCTGGTAGCTGTTTTGACCAAGTTAATTATAACTGCAATCTCTGCACATTCTCTATTTACCTTTTATGCATGATTTTTCTGCATAACATTGATCACCATTTATTATATGTTTTATTGTGCTTTTTTATTTAGTTTATCTTTCATGCCTTCATACTAAAATATAGGAGTACCGAGATTAGTGAAATCATCCTAGTAGACAGACACATCTTGACCATTTTCCTAGAAACTGAGATAGAGGTAGGAGCTACATGAATTCATAGACAAGTGCTAGTGTTTCAGCTAGATAGTCCTGGTCTTGGAAAACAGAATTAGTAGGTGACAAGATTTGTGAAAGAATTAAGAGACTTCAACTTTTATAATTGAGTCATTTGTGAGTATATACCAAAAGAACTCAATTTGGAGCATGTTATACAAACAGAGAAAACATTATTGATGTCATTAAGCCTCACTTCTTAGACACCCAAGGACTTTCTCTAAGAACTTCTGAGCAAAGTGGTCATGGTGATAATGATGGCAATTGTGCAGGCCTGATATATGGACTTCTCCTCACCAAGTATTACCTGGTTAATGGCACTTGTAAATGCCCAATCTGCTGAAAGGTGAGACAAACATTGAATACCCAGCATGACTAAAGCCCCTAGACCAGGGATTTCCAACCCTGTGCCTGCGGGCGCCATGGTGCCCGCGGCCCTATTTGTGTGCGCCCGCCATTATTTGACGGCATCAGAAGTTTTTCATCAATACTAAGTAAAACTATAATTTATTTTTATACATTTGTTAGAATTTTAAAATATTGTTTGAGTATCTACACAGGTTTATTATATTCGTTGGTATGTTTGCGATATCGTATGTATAAGTTTTCCCCTAGCTTTTGCCTTTGTACATGTCGCATCTTGTTTAGCCGCTGCGCTCTTTAAACTCTCCTCCACCCAACCGGGAGGCGCCAAGTTGCCATTTGGATTGTGGTTGCTGGACTAATCGGGTCGTGACGGTTAGCTAGGATCACAGTGTTTTGATATATTCGATTTTAAATGAACTAAAAGCAAGGTAGGTAATCTATTATTATGGTGGCAATTTGATATGATATTGTAGTTCTAACTATTTTTATTTTTTTAGTCCTAAAATGAGTGGACCAAATAAGAGAAAATGAACCTATAATTTTAACACAGACTGGGAGGAATCAAATTGTTTCATTAATTTAAAAGGTAAATGTGTTTGCCTGTTGTGTGGCAGTAGTATTGCAGTGCCGAAAAAACATAATGTTGAACGTCGCTTTCAGACAAGTCATACCACTTTTGATATGAATTATCCACTTAAATCTGAAGTAAGAAAGAAAAAAATAAATCAACTAAAATTAAGTTGAACTACTCAACAGACTGTTTTCACTAGACATGTGGAAAAATCTAAAAAGGCAACCATTACTTCTTTCAAAATTTCTCACATGCTCACAAAGAAGAAAAAAACCTTTCCAGGATGGTGAATTGTTAAAAGAAGCATTTCTGACTGCTGCCAATTGTTTGTTTGAGGAATATTCTAACAAGTGTGAGATTATGTCGGCGATACAAGACCTACAGTTGTCAAATAACACAGTCACAAGAAGAATACATGCAATTTCAAAAGACTTGCAAACTCAGTTAAAGACTGACTTGGAAATATGTGACTGCTTCTCTCTGCAATTTGATGAGTCAACAGATATATCAGACACCGCACAGTTGGCAGTTATTGTGCGAATGGTATTTAGTAATTTCACAGTAAAAGAGGAGCTGTTGCAAATATTACCAATGAAAGGACAGACGAGAAGTGAAGATATTTATAAAACTTTCAGAACATACGCCAGGTCGATAAACATGCCTTTGCATAAGTTGTCTGCGATAACTACCGATGGGGCACCAGAAATGGTTGGTAAAAACAAAGGATTTATTGCCCTTTGCAGGAAAGATAAATCATTTTCAAACTTTATGTCCTACCACTGTATTATGCATCAGGAAGCTTTGTGTTGTAAAATACTGCCCTTTGAACATGTTATGAAAATAGTCACAAAGATAATCAACTCTATTTGAGCAGCTCTATTGCAACACTGACATTTCAAGGCCCTGTTAGAAGATACTGAAGATAAAGAACACGATCTCATTCTGCATACTGAAGTACGTTGGCTCAGTAAAGGTAAAGTTCTTACAAGATTTGTGAACTTAATTGAAGAAATAAAAACATTTATACATGATAAAAATGAAAATTATGATGAACTAACAGACTCTTGCTGGCTGGTGGATTTGGGTTTTCTT